>JAYJLV010042056.1:0-22774 GCA_036873485.1 Torymus texanus
ATTTTCGAACCTATGAATTCTAACATAGTTATATAGTATTAAAGTTCATTGATATTAGTCAACTACAAAATATTGTATAGTGTCGACAACTCAAAATTTCTTTCTGTGTAGAAGTTATATTGCTGTCACTCGAAACTAAAATGTAAAAAGAAAGTTTTAACTGTGCTTTACTATGTGTACTTTAATCGGTTTATTTAATCCAAATTAAGGGGTAGGGGGGCTTATACCGATGGAACTTCTTAATGAACTGGTATCAATGTTTTTCATTATAAATATATATTATTATTAGACTTTTTTTAATTCTCTAAATATAAATACAAAGATATATTTATTATTTAATTATAGGCCAAATTTCAGACCAATTTGTTGAAAAATAAATAAAGGTGCAATTTAAAAAAAATCTTAATATTATGCTAACCCCAAAATATAAGATATTGCAATTTTTCAATTTTTTTTTTATTGCTCAATAAATTTATCTAAAATTTGACCTGACATTTGATAATAAATTTATTTTTGTAAAATACTAATAAATATTTAATTATTTAAAAACCCTAGCGGAAATTTCAAACCCTCCATAAATGAAAATAGTGTTGCTAAGGTCAAACCAGGCAACTATATTCTATAAAAATAAATATGCAATGATTAAGCAGGCTATTAATACGTAATATGTTTAAAAGATACGAGATGGAAACTTCGACGCTCCAATTATTCAGTCAGTATGTAACTACGAAACGCCAAATCCTGTATTCAGCACAGGAAATCGTCTTAGCATTCACGCGCACGTTAACACAGGCGTTATTACTTCGAACATGTACGATATAACATATACATCGACAACAGAGGGTAATAATTCGTTTTCAGTTTTATAATAAACATTTCCCAACCTGTAATAACTCAATAATGGTAAAATATCTATTGCACATTTTTTAATTGTCAGGTAGGGGATGTGGTGGACGAATTTACAATTACGGCGGTTTGTTCACATCACCGATGTATCCGAATTCCTACCGTAACTCGAGCATATGCGTATGGGACATCAGTGTGCCAAAGGGAATGAAAATATCGTTGGAATTCAGCTTCTTCGATATTGGCTCGAAAGCTACATGTTACTCGGATTATTTGACGATTTCTGAGAAACCAGCCGGTGGTGCCAGCAGTTTCACTTACGATGAGACTACATACTGTGGAGGGGTAAATATTAATTTTTGGTTATCGATTTAATTTGCTTTGGTTTTTTTTTTGTAATTAATAAAAAATATATTTATTTTAGGATACACCTGCTACTTTTGTATCGGAGAAAAATCGCATATACGTTACATACGTAACGAGTATCAACAATGGTGGATCCGGTTGGGTGGCTCACTTCTCAGCTAAATAATTAATGTAACTTTGACGTTTTTGTAAAAAAAATTTTTATATATATATATATATTTTTTTTAACTAATGAACATCGTGTACATATATGCGCAATCCATTAAAAAAATTAATTCTGTCCAGACATCGTAATTTATAATTCGTAATAAAACAGATTTTGATCATTTGAGTAATTATTATTATTTAAAAATTAATTCTATTTTGTCCCAACATTTTTCAATGTAAAACGTTCCTGCTCATAAAGTATTAGTTCCGATTGCTCTGTCGGTAAAAATGCATTATTAAATTTTCCAAAATATGAGGTCTTCAAAACACTGATCAGTAGACACAAATTTCATAATTACTTACTGATAAAGAAAAACAACCGATGAATATTAACGATTGGTGTCTTGTTTTCCTCACAAATACTGGAATTCGTCGCACCATACTGACAAATCCGCTTCTATATCAAGCGCGAAATAAAAGTTTTCCACGCACTACATTGATATATAATATATTGCCATAAAAACATTTAATCTACCACAATACATTATTTCGAAACGACGATAAGATTTAAAACCAAAGCAATTCACGCAATTCCAACACTATATATACGTTTCAAAAAAGCTGCATTCTACACCCGCATTCATCATCAAACATTCAAATGCTATCCTTCATACAATGCGAACCCATACCTATATACATATCATTTTTTCTTTCCAAAGATATATACATATATACATAAGCACAGTGTTTTACGCGCGCGCGCAAGAGTGAAAAAAAAATGACCCAGATCAGCCGTCCTGTAAAGTGTCACGTGCTGCACACATTGACGTCACCATATCGCAGTACGCGACTGAGCATTCACACGAGGTTGCGGTGGTATAGTTCAAAATCCTTATACATATACACCTATATAATATATACGAACACGCGCGTGCGCATTGTGGAGGCGGTAGCGGTCACCAACGAGATCTTCGAGGCCCCCAAAAGTCTGTGACCACACTTAACGTGTGATGCTTTCGGCGCATGTGCGAAACCACTTCTGTATACATATATATACACACCCAGCAAAGACTTACTGACTTAGCCCTGCTTGCTCATTTCACGTGGTGTGTGCGGCATCGCGCGGCGGCGGCGCAGCAGTAGCCAGAGACAGCGAGCCAGCGCATATTAAAACGCACGCACGCGCGCATGTGACACACAGCCATACACCACAGTGTGTTAGATACTTGTTAACATAAGCGGTAACATTATAAGCGCAAACTCGTCTATATACACGTATAGCTTCTTTCTTTCTTTCACAATATAAAGTATTCGGTAGTTCGGAAAACTCCTTGGAGGTGAGGAGTCAAAGATAAAGCTCCCGGATTGACTATATGTGTGTGTATATGTGTGTGTGGTGTTGTAACTTGGTAATAGGTACAAACGCACGCACGCGCAGGGCAAACGTGAACTGACGACTATACCTACACACATTGTTAGTACTACTGCATATCTATCGTATATAGTAGCGCCTGAAAATCCATAAAGGCGCGGGTCCGAGTGCAAGCATCATAGTGTGTTGTACTTTACTCTCGTATACAACGACGACGACGACGACGTACGTTTACAACAGTCCGTTGTATAGGGTATAATACTATACTCTCTATATTTCGTGCGTGTGTGCGGTGACCGCGTGTGTCTGTGTATATTATATATATATATATATATATACACACATGTGGCTGCTGATGTCTAGTTTGTTGCGCCAATCGATAGATATGAAAGCCGTTTAATTGATAAACTCGCTGTGAGAGAGAGAGAGAGAGAGAGAGAGAGAGAGAGGCGAGGTTGGACCCTGATCTGTCTTTGGATGAGAAAAGTATAGATAAAGTGGACGGATAAGGGCGATATATAGGTGTATATATATGTATCTATATATACGTATCGCGAGGTAGAAGAAAGTGTACAGAAGAAGAAAGAAAGAGAAAGAGAGAGAGAGGAAGACAGAAGAGCCAGAGAGAAAAGCAGAGAGTGCAAGAGAAAGAACGAAGAGCGCAGCATTATGTCAGAAGAGGCAAATGGCCAGCTGTTCGCGGAGCTTGCCGGATTAACCTTTTACATTTATCAGGTGAGAAAGAAAAGCATGACATTACGGTTAAGAAAGGTTAATTTTATGTGTAATCATATAACTATAGTTGTGTGGATATATAATATATCAAGAGGCGTGTCTTCTTTCCACCTTATCATCCCCGGGGGTTTCGTTTTTCTTTTTTTTTTTTTTTTAATGCTTACTGCACATAATATAGATATGATATGTGTATGTGTATATATCGGATATAGTCGTTACGCAGCGCTTGCGCATTGCATTGATCTTTTCGTACTTATATACTGCATATGTGCATGCACACTTCGAGTCGCGTGTAGTATAAGTACTTACGTGTGTGATATGTCCGAACCCGAACGCGCGCGCGCGCGCCTGCATGCAGGGTTGTTCGCAAATTGCATTAGATTATATACATGTATATGTATATAAGTAACTGGTTGGTAGACACATTTGATGATTTCATTTGAATTTAATGAATGGACGATGACGAGGAATTATTTTGTATGTTGGGTTTGTCCAGAACGACGGAGGGGAATAGGAATGAAGGAAGACTTCTGTAAATGAAAAAGGATATTCGGATAATCAAAAATTCATTATATGGCAATTTGGTATTTCACAGTGTTGTGGCGGATTACACCGATACACTTTATTATGCAATAATAATTTGCAAATGAAATACTTTACGTAATTTGCTTACTCATGTGATAATGAATTTTTACACTAAAATGATTGTTTGAATGGTGGGAAAAAAATGATTTTTAGAATATAGGTTTGAAAGAGTCGCAATGATAATGATTTGACATAACTGCAGGGTTGAGATAAGAGCAATCGCTACGGTTTATGCCTAATGAAGTTGAAATTTTGTTTACCTTATAGCTGCTAAAATGCTTTGACAATTATTAAAAAATTGAAAATTTTCAAAATTTCACAAACCTGCGAAATGTTTGAACGAGATTCGTCACTTTATGCTTAAACTGTGAAACAAATTTCGTAAGAAAAATAAAATTATACTTAGCACACAATTAACTATATGCATATAATATTTATTACAAAAAATGTCGACTATATTTGTTATCTAAATGGGTAATACCATCAAGTACAAAATTTCAAAATTACTGCAATTTAGAAATGAGTAATTCAAGTGGCTTTATATGCTTGCGCGCATGAGAACCACGTGACTTTGACGCCTTGCATGTAACCTATTTGGTACGTTACGCGGACAAAGACCTACCCAATAAGCGCCATCATAAAAGTAAATTTGATTTCTCTTGTATACCATTCTCTTCACTCTAAATCACATGAGACTATATATTCGCGTTGATTGACTTGAGTCACAAGTGTAGTTGAGCACGAGAACGCAATTCGTGTATAATTTATATGACCCCGAAAAGGGATTGAGAATTGCCGATAAGAAAAAAATAATAATAAACGTTTGCATTTAATCATAATATTTTGATGTGATTAATTAAATGAATATTAATTGTGGCGCGACTGTTGGGGCATCCAATGACGAGCATAATTCATAAACACAATGAATTTTTTCGTTTAACGTTGTATATATTTGCCATTGAATCATTTGATGCAATCATTAATAATGGAAAAATATTAAAGAGAAAATGAATAAATGATTCATAAACAGTACAATGCTATTAAATGTATGTGTACAATTCTCACAAATGTGGCGACAAAACAGAAGTTGAACTGGGTCCATCGAAAGACTTATTTTTTTAGAACAACTCTTTAGAGCAAGTTTGAACAGTCGTTTGCATTTTCAATGATTTTCAGCGAAATATTCATTGGGACTAACGTGTTCAGAGTGCAATACTTTCGTACACAGCTCATTAATTTAAGTTTTTATGCAATATTAGAGCATTCGAGTAACCGAAAATAATAATCGTTAATGTTTTAAATTGTTAATTAAATTATAATCCGTTATTTATTGTTTTGAAATAAGTTTTTTTTTCATTCATATTTTATTAATATAATATTTATTAAATAAATAAAGTGCTCGTTTTCAAGGGAAAATCAATAACTCAGTAATGTAAGTAGCGTATTAATCTAATTTATCAACTAAGTTGGTAAAGTAGATGCGCTAACGCTTCTTTCATTCGAATACTGTGGAATGTTTCATTGTTTAACCCCATTGTTTAGCACCGAATATAAAAATAAAACGAACTTTTTTTTATTCAACTATTATTGTACAAAAATGAATTTAAAACAAGCGTTTTGGAATTATACTTGAGCTGGGCATGATAAGTGTGTAGCCGATGCTGTAGGCGGTACCGTGAAATCATTATGCGATAGGAAGAAGTTCATGCTCGGTAAGGACATCCTAAGTGCCAAAGACATCCATGATGTTATTAATAATGATAATTGTAAAGTAAAATCCTTTTTAATTTCGGAACGCGATATAGAGTATGGAAATAAGATACTCCCCCTCGATCTAACAGCTGTTAGAGATACAACATTTGTTCATCAAGTTGTTTGGGTAAATTCTAATAAAGATTCTCTATCATTTCGTTATTTGTATTGTTACGAATGTAAAACCGAAAATTGTATTTATTATACTTTAAACAATAGTAAAGTAACATATGAATCATATAAAGAATGTAAACTAAAAGATTATAGCGAGGGTGATTGGATTGTCGTATTGTATGATAAAATTTTGTATCCAGGCATAGTATTACAAATTGAAAACGAGCGAATGATTTCTAAAGTATAAGGATAACTTTTTTAGATTACCACTTATTGATGATATACAGGAAGTGCATAAAACTCAAATGTTGTGCCAAATAGAAAAGCCTATTATTAAAAATAAAGGAAAGAAAAGAATAAATGCGATATATCAGTTTAGTAACGAAACAATGGAGTTTGTGAACACAGAAGCGAAAAGCTGTAGGATTTATGAATTTTAAATAAATAAAAGTTATTTAGTATTAAATATTGTTTAATTTTTAAGTAGCCACAGTATCATTGTTATTAGTTCCAGTAGATTAATTAGATTAATCGTCTATCATTAATTTTTAATTTCAAATGAAAAAAAAACTTATTTCAAAACAATAAATAACGGATTATAATTTAATTAACAATTTAAAACATTAACGATTATTATTTTCGGTTACTCGAATGCTCTAATATTGCATAAAAACTTAAATTAATGAGCTGTCTACGAAAGTATTTCACTCCGAACACGTTAGTCTCAATAAATATTTCGCTGAAAATCACTGAAAATGCAAAGGACTGTTCGAACTATAAGTTGCTCTAAAAAAAATAAGTTTTTTTATGGACGCTGCACAATCTCGGATCTTCGTTTTATATATCAAACATATATAGCATGTAATGTTTGTAATTACAATGTTATCTAATGTTAAAACATCACGCGCGTTTAATCAGTTCACCTCGACTCTTTCGTTTACCTTTTTAGTAATCGATTATTTTTTGGCCATCACTGGTATTGACCACGATATACAACAACAAGTAGTAAAATTACTTTCATGCTCAGTACACTCTGTCATTCTTTTTTTTTTCTCCTCTCGTCGGACCTATATACATAGATAAAATTCTAAAAATGCATTATTTATAGCAATGCAGCAATAAAGAGACGTACAATGTCGCTCGTAAATTATAATCGATTCATAAATAAAATTATACTGCGTTCCATTGATTTTCATTTTTTTTTTCGTATTTCTCAACTATGCAAACTACGCACGCATCTTCTTTGATTAATTGACAATTAAACCAAAAAAAAAATTGAAAAAACAGTAGGAAAAAAAAAAATTTTTTTTTACAACGAAAACAAACACACTTAGTGCGATAAAAAAAAAAGAAAAAAAGAAATCATCAACCGCCACAATGGATTTTAATTGCCGTAATTCCAGGCGCGTGAGCGCAAAGAAATCAAAATCGATCGATGGCAATAATGGAAGATGAAAAAAAAAAAGAAAAAAAAGTGCATCGAGAGTATAGAGTTAGAAGAAAAGTAGAGGGCTCGCGTTGCGCCACGTGACTGGCAACTGGTCATTACTATTGTAATATTGGAGGAAGTCTCGCTGGTTGTGAGGTGGGGTATTCAAGTTCGATATGAGAGCGTAGTACACACAGTAAAGTAAAGTAGTTGCCGTCCGCGGCGTGCCTCGAGCAGCTCGGAACATACATACACATACATAACTATATATACGCGAACGCGTCCTTTTTACTTTTTCTACATCATACGCGCGAAAGCCGAATGGCTTGGCTTCGACACCGGCACATAATATTTGTCAGGTACCGCGATCATGTAAGCTTTCGAAAGAAAAAAATTTCTTATTTTGGGGTTTTTCATCGACAAGTGTCGTCGTGCTCGGATCGCTGCAGTAGTGAGACGTAAGTATTTTTTATTTGACGTGTGTGTGTATTGTTTTGTGCGACGTTCAGCTGGACGCGATTTTTATACTTTTACTTGGAAATATATAGACGTAGTTTTTAAGTTTTACATACACTACGACTTACGTCTGCGCGCTTTATACTTAAACGTTTTTCTTTTTGCCGCGCAGTGTATACGTAATGTTAGTTTTGCTTCAACTTTCATTATATTCACCGATCGATACGAACTTGACCGTTCTTACGCATCATACCTGATGTTCACTAGCGCATCGAGTGTAATCACACTACGTGAACATTCGCACGTTTGTTTGGTCATATATAATTTTCGTGGATAAATGGTAATATTCTGTTCGTACGTGTTTGAATAACTTTATTTACTCAATTATCATTTTTTTTTTTTAATTTTCGAATAAAGCGATATGTCTTTTGTGCTCGTTAAAAAGTGAAAATAAACGGTTGCTGGTTAGTATAAATCTATTGTAGATCATTAATCTAAATAGCAGTTGTCATATTACGCATTAATGCAATAATTATTATATTTGCATTTTGAGTATAATATTATTTAGAACTTTGAACGTGATAAAAAAATAGAAATAGTTTAAATGGCAGTTTATTTCATCTTACCCGCAGTATTATAACGAGCGATATGATACCTTCATAATTTAGCCGACTCATCACGCTTTATGAAGAATTCGCATGTCACTATTGGTCATACAGTTATTTAAGTTTGATTCAATGTTTAAAAATTTACAGGTCATAATTTTGCATATTTATGTAATTATAAATTATATACTTGAATAAAATAGGATCATTTTTTTTATTATTATTGATTTATTAAATTGATTTTTTTTTATTATTTGTTGCCTTCATTAGTAGAAAAATTCGGTCCCTTTTTTTACTAGGGGACGTAATTGTACTTTATTAGGAATTTTAGAACGCGTGGAATTCTGTGCACTTACGGAATTTTTCATCAAGCACTTCATTGTTTTCTGCTAAGTATTCTGTGTATTCGAGACACGTAGCTCAGAAAATTTTCATGAAAACGATTATGGTTTATACTATATATTTTATACCATGTTCGATATTACTATATATATATATATATTTATATTTTTCGATCACAAATTTGTCTATAATAGTAGGTATTCTTTAAATAATTCATAATGACCTCTCTCACGATCACTCTAGATCAAAATAACTAAAGCCAAAGTTTCGAACTTTACATCATGTGTGTAAAGCTTATAATGTGCCTTTGACAGTTATATAACTTTTTTACGTTATCACGATGATATAGTTAGCATCAAATAGATGATTCATCTTATAACAATTAAGAGCAAAATAATCAAAAGTTTTTTAAATTAATGAAGTAAAATGTCTAAAATAAGTTACTTAAAATTTACCTCTTAATGTTAATTAAAGAATTTTAACAAAGAAATGACAAATTTTTATTTCTTAAAACTCTAAAAAGAACGTTTTGGCTCAAATCCAATTTAAACTGAAAATGACGTTAAGTTCTTTGAAAAATCTTTATCTTATAAGAAATTTATTTGATATCTACACATTAAAATATTTAACCCTTAATTATTTAATTATATTTGAAAAATACCTTGAATGCTTGAATTACAAAAACATTTCGACTATTTTCTTTTACGTCCATATCTTTCACCTAGATTTGAGAGCAGTTAAATCCACAATTTTTTAAGTTTAAATTCAAATGTATGTTGATGACATCCAACATTTCTAAATGAATTATAGGAGTATTCCAACATTAATTTTGGCAAAGCTCGAAGTAATATCAGAATATTGATTATGATTGAGAAAATCTGATAGTGAATGACGATTTCCTACATTTAATTTAGTATAACGAATATTACACAAGAAAATGTATAAAAAATTATAAAAATTAAATGTTCTTTCAATTAGTTCAGTAGTTAAGTTTTAATAGAATCTAAAAACGATATACATGCAAAAGAACAATTTTCTTGATCGTTCTAATTCAACTCGTACTCTCAACCTTTCTAATAAATGGCAGTTATACGGGGGTGCTTTTATACGAATCAGTAATAAAATATCTTAATTATAACATAAAATTCATAAACAAAAATTTCCTGAAAACTTACATAATTCATGAGGAAAATGTCTTTGCTTCGAAAGATGAATTATCCGAAAGGTATGAAATGATAGAGTTTTAATGCTTTAATCTAAAACAAAACAAAAACGCATTTTTTTACACTAGCATATAAAATTAACTTCTGTTTATTCATGAATTGTTTCGTTTTCTAAAGAAAACTTATATAAAAATTGTTGATAAATCGTTAATAAATTTTACCGTAAGATGGAAAATGAAGACGATTGAAAATGATAGACGGTAGATGTCTACAACGCATGATTATTCTTTTATACTTTTTATTTCATTTCCATATTTTTTTACAGCTTTGAATATTAGTAGTTTCACACATTTACATCATCTGCACATTTTAATAATCTTTCGTAGTTCTTGCAGCAGTGTGTAGGTCGATTCAAAGCTATAAAAAGTAATAACGAAAAACATATTTTATGATTTTTTCAAACGATTCTTATAAACCGCATTTTTTATTTGAATATTATGGAAAACGACTTTTACTTAATTTTAGACAAATATATAGTTTTAAATATTATTGAAAAGCATTTAAAAACGACTTTACACGATATAATGTTGTAATACTTTATTTATAAAACTGAAGTAGAACACGCGACCTTATCAAGGATAATAGGAAATGTGTATAATAGTGTTGTCTGTTGTTAATAGCATTTAGAGGCTAATGATGCTTTGTAAGAACAATTATTCTGTCTCAATGTACTTACGCGACTGTTTGTATGTTATGTAAAATGATATTTTTAGTATGCTGTAACAATAAAATTTTCCGTTTGATACAATCTGTGATGAAAAATTCTGATTCTGAACAAAATAAATTTTTTGTTTTTAAAGGATATGAAACATTCTGGTTAATTTACTTGGTACTGAAAAAAAACACCTTATTTGTTAATAAGGAAGATGTTATCAACTTTGCTGTTGTTTTGAAATTTACATACTGCACTATCTTATTCCACTGTCACTAGCTTTCGAAGTCATTGTCGTATTACTTTTCCTCAAAGGAAATTCATTATCTGACAATAACTTACTAACAAGTATATAACGATACTTGATAAATACAGGAACCCGCAAAGCCTAGTTAATTTTACTTTTTTTAATAATTAAAATCAAAATATTTTAAACAATGCGTCTTGTAGAGCAAAAAAATCAATATTTCAAGAATCCCAAAAATAATTTTTTAAAGAGTCCAATCAAGTATTTTAATCTGTTCAATTTTATTTAAATTTTGACAAATCATCTTAAAATGAAATTCTTTCTATAATGACGTGGCAATTGTTCCTTGTTTATAAATAAATAATTTTTAATATCGATTAACTATTAAATAAATAATATTGTTCTCAAATCATTCCTTCTAACAATAAATTCATTATGTTCCATATTCACGGGTCATTTGATATTGTGTCTGAATATAAACTGATAAACTCTTTTGTACGGCAACAGAAATTTGATAACAAAAATTTCTTGGAAACATTAGCAACGCTAATATAAAATTGATCTCTACTAGTGTTAGTTTTTAAACAGTATACCGCACTGCTTGGTCTAAAAACAGAAAGTCAAGAATCAGACAATACATTTCACTGCTATATAGCTATCCAGAAGCTCAGACAATGAACTGTAGAAGGTATCTATTGAAACATTCAAAATATATAGGAATCAAAGATCAAGTTATTGAGATGACACTCTTTACAAAGTTATTGGAATTTTACAAAAGCTTGCTTTGATTTTTATATTCCTCCCGCTAAAAATAGTTGGTACTTCAGTATTTTAATACCAAAATTTAGTACATACCCTCTACACGGAAAAATTTTTTTTATGAATATTTACTAGATTTTCACAGTACAAAGAAACTTTTTTCCTTGGATGTAAAACATCGTTGTAGATTAATTAGAACGTCATTCTTCGGTATACTAACCATTGATTTTATAATTATTTAATATACATAAAATAGGTTTTTTTTTATTTAAGACTGAGTTTCTCGTGTGTGCACGTATTGTACGTGCATGTATACATATGAGTGTACGTTCAGAGAAAAATATAAACACAAGCGTAACTCGAGTAAAGGAAGAGTGGGAGATGCATGCATTAGCGCCAAATCTGTAATCCTTGTAGTTAATATTTCGATTAGTCTTGATCCACTAGCTGCACGGAGCACATATTCCTCTATACGATAGACTTAAATGAGAGGAACTTAAATTTAATAAATTGCTGTTAATGTTTTGAAAAATTGATTCACGTGAAATATATTTTGGAAAGGGTTTTTCTTAAACAACTGATTAAATTTAATACTATATTTTTTCAACCTCGTTTTGTAAAAAATGAACATTTTCATAAAAATCTTTGTCTACCACATTTAATTAAAATTGTTAATTTTTTTTAAACAGCAGATCAAAGTACATACTTTATGATTTTAATAATTGGAAAGAATAAAAAAACTAGAATTGGAAATAAATGTATTTTTATCCCAAAAACAAAAGAAATTCCATTAATTTCAATTATAACGTTTTTTAAGACCAAAAAGAATACGCTTCGATCGAATGTGTACATCAATACAGGCCTGTGCACGCACTCGTACATCTAATATGTACTCAGATACATGCAGGCGCTGACACGAAAAAAATAAAAAACTTATTTAAAACAGCAGACATTTGCATCAAAATTTTCTAAAATAAATTTTTAAACGTGTTTAATTTTCAAATTGCTACTATTCAAAACATTTTTAATACTTTTTCTTATTTGAACTTTCATTTTCAATTTTAAATTAGTAGTAATATTTTTTAATAATGTTTATGCTTAATTCGTGTTTTATTTTAATTGTAAATACGTCAATATAGAATAGTTACGATCTAAAAACATAAAAAAACTTCCTTATAAAACTACCCTTATATTTATTAAATACATGACATATAATATAGTATAAATATTTTTTGTTGCAGAACTTAAGGTGATTCTGGATGAACTCGGAAACATAAAAACAACAGACAATTCAAACAAAAAATTTCAAAACCAAAATGGAGAGCTCAGAGAGGTAAGATAAATAAAATATATTGAATAATATTTAATAAAACTATATTTCATTTTATTTTATTTTCTGCAAGTAAAATAAATTTTTCTATTACGTGATTCATCAAACTTTTGTAGCTTTTCGTAATAGCATCAACATGAAGACTAATTTTCATTGTTATTTCATCAAAATTCGCATATGTTTCCTTAAACAATGACCTTTACATCATATCGCGCAGATTTGAATTGAATCGCATATTTGTTTAATCCTTTTCGAACTAAGGTGAACCGCAATTAATCATTTAATACATAACTTTTATGTAACTTACAACGCAAATGAAACTAGTTCTATTAAATCAAGATATCATATAATCAAAAAGCGTCTTTATGCTAAACTTGAGGTATAATTATAGCTGAAATAATCAGGCATCTATTGCACGTTTTCCTTAATACGATTGCGTAAATACCATGCACTTTTAAAAGACTTTAACCTTCAAAAAGTGTACATCAGGAACTTTTATAATTATCGAAGAATATATATATATATATATATTAATTGTAATTTGATCAACTTAAGTATTTTATATATTTTTGTTTCGAAAATAAATTTCATTTATAAGTTCCAAGACCCTGGTAGAAATGGTAACCATCCGTTTGCCATTCGTCCACCAAATCGCAAAGGTTTGGCCAACCGTTTAACCAATGGTTGGTAATAAATACCGCTTATTTCGTTACGGAATTATGTTTGCCGTTGGTCAACGAATGGTTAATATTAAAAATCACAAAAAAGATAGTTTACATAATTAAAATAAAAGTATTGAAACTTCTATTATTCAGCCATGTTCAAAATCAGAAAAAACACAGAAAATTAACGCGATGAAACACAATCACTTGCATTGCTCCCTTTTGAAATACGCATGCTTAATACTTCGTTCACTGATGTAAGTATACGCGTTACAGTGAAGTAAAACCACGCGATTCTATATAGTGTGAATATGCGCAATCAGGCGTATACCTAGAATATATACGTGCGCTTATTCTCACCCGCAGCAATTCGGAGTACTTACAAGCCGCATATGATGCTACGTTCAACTTCAAAATTATTTTATTCCAAATTTTATTTCGTAACTCCACTACAATATTTTTATTATTTCAATGCTTTATTTTTTATTACTTTTTACAACTAAATCGTTTTTACATATCTATATATTTCTTATTTGTTACTGTTTTTGTTTCATCAGTTATTAAATGTGTATTATATATAGTTCACCAACCGTTGGCAAACACATTATTTTGTTATTCGTTGGCCCAAAAAATTGGCCAACTGTTAGTAGAAAAGCAATTTTGATTGGGTTATTTTCTACCAGGGGAGGACTAGAATTTTATGTTTTGGATCCATACAAAATTTTTATTCTTTGTATTAATATTTAAAGTTGTTATGGTTTCAAAATAAACCTATTCTGTAATCCTTTGTATGCTAAGTAAAATAATCGAAACTATGCCGTAAAACTTTTAGTTCTAATATTTTATAAACAAAGTAACTTTACATTTTTATATCTTTAACACTAATATTCATTTAGTTACTTATTATATTATGTCCAAGTTCATCACAAATCGAAGGGCCAGAGTACGCCTACATCGTAATCATTTTGGTTTTGAAGTATATTATTCTTCTTTTAAAATGATTTCATGCAATTTAAATTTTTTTGTTTCACTGCATTATTGCAATTTTATTTATTGTTCAAATTTTTGTCAGAAAGCTGAAATTGAATTTTTTCTTCAAAATGAGCAAAAAAGATTTCAAAAATAGAAATGAAAAACTAAAATTTTAGCTGTATATCATTAAAAAACATAAATTTTTCAGAAAATTGTAAACAATTGAAAAAAGCGTACGAAAATAGTTAAAAATATCCCTTCTTATTAAACGATATAATGCTCCGTATTTTTAATCATATTTTTACTTTTTCTTTGAGTGTTTGCAAGTTAGTAGTAAGTATAAAAAATTAAATTATTTTTTATCGTAACTGGCCTTAAATTTTAGCTTTCCCTTTCTACTTTCATAATCTCTTTTGCTCTTCTTTATAACTCGTTATTATAAATACTTGCAACGTGACAGTCAATAGAAAAGACAAATTTATTAAGGGAATTGAGCCTATTTGAGATTAAATTGACCATATCTCACAAAAAGAGCTCATTTGACGGAATTGTGAGCACTGGGCTTCATTCTTGGTAGTAGAAATTGACTTTAAAGTCCTACTAAAATTCATTTTCCAGAGGAGTGTACTGTCCTTATTAGTTTAAAGCTCTCTTTCATACTGTACATTATATTCAAAAAAAAATTTTTATAAGTACATGAGCTATGCAGTTTTCACTATAAAATGCATTATTTAGGAAATATTTTATCAGAAATGCATTTCAAAAAAACACCTTTTTGACTAAAATCTTAAATGATGATTAAATAAAATAGAAAAATTTCTCCCTACCTTATAATTGTAGCTCATAATAGGCAAAGTAAATAGATTTGTGTGTATTAGTTAGTAGCGCATAGAAACACACATGGGCGTGGATATATATAGATGGTAATGCTTATTTATATCACAATTTTTATTTAAATTTGATGTTCTTTAATGTTTTTCAATTTTATAAGTACTTTCGCTATTTTTTCCTGTATTTTCGCCTGAGTAAGTCTGTAATCAACAGTTTTCATTATTAGAAAAGCTGCATAGGTCATACATTTTTAAAATTTTTTTCAAAATGTCAGGTACGATATGAGAGAAAAAAAATAACCTTGCAAAAAGATTCAAATCACGCATTCTGAAGAAATATTAAATTGTGCATAACGAATGCAGTTTTAGTGTAATCGAAAAATGTGAAATATGAAATTATTGTAAGAGGGGAATAATATTCTTTAAAACCAATATGATTTGTGATATAGACATGTTCTGACCATTTGATTTGAGATAAATTCAGTCATATATTTACTCATTAACTTATTCAGGTATGAAGAGTCGCCGGCGTATAAGACGTCGTCATTTTACAGTATTCGCAAAATTGCAGGTAAATGCAAACCATAAGATTTAATTTTTAAAATCAAAATTTTGCTGTTTTAAATAATACATACGTGAAAACGTATCATAGTTTGAAAGAGTTAAGTGACAACTAACCTATTATTATTTGTGTTGGAAAATTAGACATGGTTCCAGCGCGTGTAGCTCTCTACATGCTTTCCTTTTCTGGCTTCGTTGTATCATTTATGATGAGGATGGACATAAATATTGCAATAGTATCAATGGTAAAATATCACTCTACCAACAAATCAAATACCAATATTTCGACGGCAACGAGCTGCTATCCCACCATTCCAAACGCAACCCTAATGGACGACTCTAACGATTCTGAGGTAAAGAGCGAATTTTCTGATAATATTAATATTTTTATTGTTATCCCTCGATTCCAATAATTGGAAATTTAAACTATATCCTTTATTTTTTAAAAATCATTAAAATAAGTGGATATATATATACGTTAAGTAAGTGCAAATTCGTGCATTTAAAAAAAAAAAAAAAAAGAGTTCACTTATTCGAATTTAGAGAGTAAACACTACTGAACATTAATTAAAAAAGAAGTTTTTATATCTTCTTAGTCGTAAATTTATTTGTGTTACTTTCAATTATAAAAAGTAATCAAAGTTTTTACAACTCTTTCGACATGAGTCGTATACTTAAGGTCTTCATCGAGCAAATAATTAAAAGAGATTATATTGAAGTAAAAATCAAATGAATTTATAGAGTGCAATAAGAAACAAATAGGCAATATAGCAATAGAAGTATTAAATTGAATTATGACCATTTTTAATATGTTTTTATTAAGTAGCTGCTTTTAAATATATTGATGTAAAATTTTTCGTAATGATGAAACATTAAAATAAATAAAAATGACTAAATAGTAACAATAAATGCAACAACTTTAGTAAATTATAAACAAAAAGTTCTAGACTTTAAATTCATTCAGCTAATCTACAGCAATTCCCTCAATTCATTTCGGAAAAATTAAATTGAATTACAGGAAGTGGACAGAGGAGAATTTGATTGGAGCCCTGCTATTCAATCGACAATACTGGGATCATTTTATTGGTGCTATATTCTATCACAAGTAGTTGGCGGAGTACTTACACAATATTTCGGTACAAAAACAGTTTTTGGTGGTTCTCAGTTACTTACAGCTATTTGCAGTCTCTTAATACCGACTGCCGCTGAATTTCATTATGGCGCATTGATTGCCCTACGCAGCATTCAAGGAGTTGCCAGTGTAATTATCGCATGATTTATTGTAATATCGTTTTATCAACGTAGCTCTAGGCTTTCATTTTTATTTTATAAATAATAACATATCTCTAAAGCCATTATATAATGAAAATGTTGTGTTCATTGCGCAGGGATTAACATGGCCTGCTATGTATGCCATCGTTGGACACTGGATACCGGTTGTTGAACGATCGCGATTCATGTCTTCTTTTCAAGGTAATTTAAATTCTTTTTCTATTGTCTTAATTAATTTTTAATGCTTGGTTACACTTTACGTGTAACAATGAAACTTATATTCTATTCAATTAACAATAACATTTATTTATGCATATATATAAATTCATAAATTATAATATGCACGTATTGTAAACTTCAATAATATAGAAATTACTTCTTCATGAAATTGTTATTTTACTTAACTTCAAGTTCATTATTTAAATCTTTTACAATACCTTTCTCAAACTGAATTTACAAAACTTTAATGTATTTTCTGATAACTCTTATATAGCACATTCGTAGGAACTAATAGAAGTTTCATTGTTCCATTGACTATTCCTACAATATTTCATCATGCTCTTAGTGGGTGGATTGACCAGCTTTCGAAATAACTATAGTCTTTATAATTTGTTAATGAAACATTCTAATTAGCCCTTGGAAAACCACAATGAATATCAGTGTTATTCAAGTATGAAAGAAATGTTGCAATAAAAAAAATCAATCAATGGATAATAGATAATAATCTTTTACATGATTATCGCGTTGATTCAAATTTCCGGACATGATTAGAATTTCGACGAATAATAATTGAATTGTTGATAGCAAATTAATTATCAACAGTAAATCTCATTACTCCTCGATATCAAATTAGAGTAAATTCAAATTGCTTGGTCATCCTAGGGCTAATCACAATATAGAATCTAAATCACGTGATTACCCGCCGTTCCGCGTTATTATACAAACTATATATAAATGATGCGATTATTATGCACAATCCTAAAAAAAAAAAAACTGATCTCGTATATAAAATATGCGTAATCCTTTTTTCACGCACGCACGCCATATCCTCCCATGCATAGGTATCACAAAACACACACACACATACCCACACGTGCACTTGACTCGTTTCAAATATACAATTCGGTCGCGTTGTATAAAGAAACAAAAAAAAAGAAAAAAAAAATAACCTTATAGATTTGATTAAGCGAAATAGAGAGAAAGAGATGGATGAAAGGATAAGTAACCAAAGGAAAAAAAGACTCTAATTCAGTCGTATTTGTCATTTTTAATTAGCATTGCAGAGTTGAGGCAAGTGAGTGTGGTGGGGAAGGTCATTCTGTAACTCTGTGTCTCTCAATGTGTCTCAATCACCCACAATCCACAATCCACAATCATCATCGCTTATCGATTGTACGGGATACGAGAAACGACAATATGAGATTTCCGGACGGACCTGCCGCCGGGTGGCAAGCATTATAATTATTAGCACTTGGGAAACTCTTCTCGAGTGATCTGTGATGTGTGTGTCTCGCTCGCTCGCTCTCTTAAACGCTATATAATATACTATAGCTCCGCTCGCTCGCTCGCTCTGTGCCGCCTTATTCACGTCGTCGTTGTCGTTGTTGTTGTTGTTGTTGTTCTTGTTGTTCTACATCGTTGTCGTTGCCCTTCTTCTTTTCCGTCATAAAAATATATACATCACAAGCAAAAAAAAAAAATTATAAATCTATATCTAGAAAAAAATCGTCGTGATCGGCCGCGATTATCATAATAAACGCGTATGCGAGATGAAAAAAATAAGAGCGCAGCAATATGCAAAAACAAAAAAAAAATGAGGGACACGCCGAAACCGTGCGAGTGAGTGCGAGGGAGAGAGAGTGAGTGATAGAGAAAGAGAGAAAGAGAGAGAGAGAGAGGTGAGCATAAAATTAGCACCCGCAGCCCCTTGCTAGTCTAACCGCTTGGATATTTTTCTTTTCTTCTGTTTTTGTCACACGTGTACACGTATAGGCTTCAGCTTCGGCATCGGGATAACATATCCGCTGGCCGGTTTTATCATCGCTCATTGCGGCTGGCGAGTTGTCTTTTACACTACCGGTAGCATCGGTGTACTCTGGTGCGTCTTCTGGTATTTCTTTGCTTTTGACTCGCCGGCGTCCCATCCGAGGATATCCACACAAGAGTTCCAATATATTCAAGGTAGCATCGGTACTGTTAGTGCTGATCCTGGTGAGGTATGTAGAAATTTATATAGAGTACGTAGTTCTTTATTTTAAGATGATAATGGTTAAAAAGGATGAGGTAAAATTTGAGGGGGGGGGAAAGGCTGATAATGAATGAGTAACTTTTTTGCGGGAAATTTAAATTTGTGAGTAATGCCGACAAATTTAGAGATTTACGATACGTACGGCGCGTGACGCATTTTGATAAAATATGCTAAGTGGAAAGAATAAAAGCGTTCGTGTGCGAGAATTCACGTCTCGACTGTTTCTGACTTCGTAAATTACTGTTTTTGCATTCTTTAAAGTTTAAAAAGATATTTTGCGTAATTACACGATAAAACTATTTTTACGTAGGTATATGCTGATTAAAATTGAAAGAAAAAAAATGTATTCCTGAGGGATTTCCCCGCGTTATTGTCTTTTTTAGGTGAATTTTGATTTATTACTTTTTCTAAGCGTTTTTGCGGCCTTATCCAAACAAATTTTAAGGTGTTTTATGCTCAAACGTAATTTTGTTGGATGGAAAACTTATATGATTTAGATTAACAATAAGTGAAGAAAAACATAGTTGATTTTTTAGCAAAACTTTTAGTATACTGTCACGCATTTTAGAAAAATATTCGACTTAAACTTGAATTTTGTTTAAATAATTTACTTTATATACGTTTCATTAGCTCAATAAATAACAGTAGTCAATATGTACTTAAAGAATAATATCCTATCAAATGATGAAAATAAATTGTTGAGAGTTTGAGGTTTTTCAACTCTCACTCCCTACTACATAAATGAAAAAAAAAAAAATTCGCAAACGTTGAACTTACTCGAATATTTAACATATTGTAGTACGATAGTATTTATTTTATAAATAATAAAAATTTTTAAAAGAAAAATTGACTTAACTATACTAATGTTATTGTTTTATATAAAAACATATATATAAAACACATATTGTTTCATCAATTATTAATTTAACGAACTTAAAGTTCGAATTATTGATTTCTCCAAGATTTTAAATAACTATACTTTTTCCAAACGGATGATCTCCAAACAACGCATCATCTTCCTTCAATACGACCATGTAACAAACATGTTGTTTTCCAGGGGCTATCCGTACCGTGGAAGTCTATTCTGACGTCATGGCCAGCCTGGTCGATAGGCATAACCACTTTCGGTAGAATTTGGGTTCATTATGTTTTCATCATTACCGGACCCCAGTATATTAAAACCGTTCTCGGACTCAGCATTCAAGCGGTGAGTTTTATATATATTCTAACGAATTTCGTTGACCGCATTTCCATAGATTGATGTTTATGCCGTCGTAACACACAATGAAGATTCTTATTCGCTTCAATTCAATAGAATTTTAAGACCAATAATAATGTTAACGTGCGTGTTTTACTATGGTTATGTAATATACTATTTGAAATTTGAGGAGTGAATACATCAAGAATAGCTCAATAATTTTATGTTAATTCAAGCTAAATTACCGAGTGTTGAATTAATTAACATTAAATTAACATTAGATTCCTTAAAGTAATCTTGGCTATTAATAAATTTATTAAGTATTGATTTTGGCAAAGTATGCATTAATTAAAAAAAAATTACAAACTTTTTACGATAATTACTTACAAGTATAGATTGACGTCTATAGATTTATAAATTAATATAACATTGTACCTTGACATTACAGAATGGAGTTCTTTCCGGTGCACCGTTTATCTGCAGTTACTTCAGTTCAGTATTCTTCTGCTACATAGCTGACTTACTTGTCCGAAAGCAATTGATTTCACTTACGAATGTTAGAAAAATCTTCACTATGATGTGTAAGTTCACCTATATAACTACTTGCGTTGATAAAAAAATTTTCTCGTAACCTAAAATTTGATTTCAGCTCAAGTTATACCTGGAATTTTGGTTCTACTTATTGGATACCTAGGTTGCAGTATAGTGTTGGCGTTGGTAGTCTGGTTTATCGCCGTAACTTTAATAACAGCGGCGTACGCAGGAGCCATGGCTAATATTGTTGATATAGCACCAAATTTTGCTGGTACCTATACGAAATTTCAACTTTATTCTTCTTACACTGAGAAAAAAAATTTAGTAAAAATTACTATACTGTTGTCTCGTAAAGCGACCACAGACTGTAAAAACCAAAAAAAATTACCATATTTTACAGTAAATTTTACAATATACAATAAATTTGACCGTAGTTCTAGAAAAATTTCTTATAAACTATGGTAATTTTTTGGATTTTTACAGTCTGTGGTGGCTTTACGAGACAGTATGGTAATTTTTACAAAACATTTAATAATTTTTGCTACATTTTTTTCTCAGTGTACAAATATGCAATATTTCATTGTTTTTTTTCTTTTTACACAGGTCCCGTACTAGCATTCGCACAAACTATTCACATGACAGCGAGTTTCTTGTCCCCGATAGCAGCGGGCCTGCTTACTCAAGAAAGTGTAAGTTTTGCCAATGACTTTATATATACTCATATCTAAACGATTCATCTATACTAATTCAAATTTCCACCGATGACTACTATAACATTGCACGAATTTTTGCAACTTCATACTCACGTAGTATTATATACTACATCATACCACTCATCCGACGTTCTTCTATGCGGATTCCGCATCGAAGGCCACGTGTCGTACTTCCCTTGCCAAAAGCTATTTCCCTCTATTCAATCCTTGTACGCCACACACACACACGACACTCAATCCATTTAAAGCATCAACTCTTCGAACAAATCGAAAAGCGATTAAAATTTAAATATAATGATGAAAAAAAAAAATGTTACAGCAAGCGCTAAGCGCTTGGAGGAAAGTATTTGGCGTGACAGCATGCGTCGCTTGTGGCACGTACGTTGTCTACCAGATATTTGGCACAGCTGACATTCAGCCCTGGAATTATCCAGATCAGAAGTTTCCCCAGTCCGTGGCCGAGGATTCGCAGCCGCTTAACGACTCACCCAGCCACAAGACAAAGATCGTCATACGACGACCGAGCAATCATTCCATCGGCGTGTAATAGTTGAATTATTATATCGTGTATTAAGAATTATTACGTAATGTTTAAGCGTTGCTATGTTTACGATCTGTTTTTTCTCTCTGGGTCTCCTCCGTATATATATATAAAACTTATACGCGTTTGCGCGCGCGCGAGTGCTCGTCGCACATACGTATACATACACACATTGTGCAGCGCAACTATATATATCTATATACTTGACAATTTCGTTCTTCCGGATGATCTCTCCACCCTTTTATCCTGACCCCCCCCTCCTCTATTATTCTCTTATACCCCC
>JAYJLV010042067.1:0-52500 GCA_036873485.1 Torymus texanus
TGTGTGTGTGTGTGTGTGTGTGTGTGTGTGTGTGTGTGTGTGTGTGTGTGTGTGTGTATATATATATATATAGTATACATACAGACGTATATATGTTAGCAAACGCGTTTGTATATATTATTCATTAAAGTGCGAATCGATGTGGATAACACAGAGTGAAGGCAAGAGAAAGAGAGAGAGAGAGAGAAGGAGAGAAAAAAATTGAGTAGGAGGGAAAAGAATGGGGGAAGACGAATTAAATAATAACGAAAAATTGATTAAGGGGAAAAAAGAATGGATGGGTCGAGCGGTCGACCTGTCAAAACGTGACGCGGAAAGAGCGGACGAGCTGATTTATCGTGATTTCGTTTTGTATCGTACACATGAGGTTTGTTGAGATATATTTTTCAACAGAAGTATTTTTCCGATTGAGAACATACTTCAAACGATATATTGACGAAAGTAGAAATTAAAAGTTTGACGTGTTAAATGTAGGTATAACGTTACAATTTTAGATAGTGATTAATTATTGGTCAGTATATAGGCTCTTCATTATATTGCGTCAGAATTAGATGGAGTTGAACGAACTTCTGTGGGTGGAATCAATTACATAATTTGCATTATCGTGAAGCTATATATCAACAACTTCAATCGAAATTTGATGAATCAATTCGATTAATGCGTATATAAATAGTGACGAATTTTTATTCGAATTAAACCGCCCACAATAATGTCAACTGCGTAAACGAAAATAAATAAGCTGAAAATAAACATTATAACCATATATATACAACGCGACGTTATTACTCGTTTTATTTCAAAATAATTATTTCATAAAATTGAAGGATACAAGTTAAAAAAAAAAATGAAAGTATCACCTTTATCTTCATTTATTATTATACCGCGTGATTTATTTCTAATAAAACCCGAACGCCGAAATAAATCGTCGCAGTTCACACAAAATATTATATATACGCGATAAAAAAAATCTCCTTTCATAGGCCGGTGGAGTTTTACGATGAAAGGAAAGAAGAGAGAGAGAGAGAGCGTCAATAGAGACATTTTTCCGTTACGCTCGCTGAACGTAGTCATTGTTATCCCGCTTATAACGTCACATCTTGGTTCATATAGTATATTTACCGCTAGACCGCGGCGTATATAAGCAAAAATATATTACGCGCGGTCGCACGAAGGAAACGAAGTTTTCCTCGTATAGTAGCGGATATTTCTATAAAAATACGCGCGCGTATACATGTATGTAGAGGCGCGAGCGTAAGTGACACCGACAATATTTATCGAAGTGTTTAACGGCCGTAAATCACGCTCGAGTATATAGTAAAGAGATTTATTTCTTGTCACAGACGCCGGATCGAAATTGTCATCGTCGAAGTCTATTTCTCCGTCCCTTAGAATGCGTGTTTTTGAATTTTGAAAAAAGGAGAACCAAAAAACAGAATGCAACCATAATTCACTCATGACCATACGCTATTTATATCTACCTATATGTAACAGATCGAATGAACTATTTTTCCATCAAGATTCATATCAATCAACCAATCGTTTATATTCACTCGCTAACCAAATCGACCAAACTGCATCTTTCTATACACCGAACCGATAATTTATGTCTCTGTGCGTTTACCAATTCATATATATCTATACTCTCCGTAGTGTTTCTCACTCAATCTATAAAGACAAATTCCCCGTACCTCACATCGTCCATGTTTACTCAAACGATGCATCCACGCGTGTTGCGCACCACACAATCAATCAGGCCTCCACCCAACTTATCCTATCCAATACGCGCGCGTGCGCATCATAAAGCTCTTTCAAGTGTATATAGCATATAACCCATCCTTCTCTTCCTCCTTATACGATACTACCTTTGCTTATATACCAGCTGCTATCCGTCACGCACGTGTATTCAACGTTCGGATAGGTTGAAGTTTCCGTGGTCTTCCAGCCGCGTGAAAATTAAATTCCTACGCTAGTGCTGCAACCCGATCACGCCATGCACGTTTTACGATGCTTTTGACGGCCTGCGTGTGCTGACAGAGAGAGAGAGAGTGAGAGAGGTTGACTTTTGTTATCGAATAGATTGATTTAGAGTGATATAGGAGGCAGAGGGGTGACAGTGTACGAGCAACTGTGAGAGTTTATGGGCTGAACTGTGATTGAAGGATTTTGTTGGGAAGGGTTGGTTTAGTGTTATATATTGCGTTAGGGAAGTATTAGATTGTTATCGTTGTTATTAGAGCTTGGGACGATAGTAATACAAGATCGGAGGGTGAATTTGTATATGATACGAGCTCTTTATTGCCTATAATAAAATGGTATAATAAATTTTTATTTATTTTTAACAAAAGATTATTAAAAATTCTATTCTCCAACGATTAATTTGAAAGCGTAACCCACGTCATTCTGGAATTGTTCCTCCAACTTGTTATGTTATCAACTCAGGACCCCATTAATCACTATAATTTTTTGTACCACGTCGGCAGAAAACAACCTGTAACACTCTAATAACCTCATCAAGCTCTAAACCACCTCCACCGTCTCCACACATACGCACATATCCCTTGGGACGCGATCCGATAAGCACATAAGTAACGCGAGCGATGACTCTTTCTTAATTGATCGTCCTGCGCATCAACGACAAATTGAAAACCCAATCAATTTCGCTCGATCTATCCCCTATATACGCACTCTTACCTTAGCGCCACGAAAGTATCCTACCTACGTTCTACGTCTCCTCGAGAAAGTAAATAGAAGGGGAGCGCGTACAAGTGTCGCACCCGGTAAATTAAACTTCGCTCACGCGTGCCACGTGTGTGTACATATACATATACATATACATATACATACATACATACATCCTCGTAGTTTACTTACTCGCGTTACGTACGTGTAACCGTATTTCCCAATTTGCTGGCACGCTGTCGGTGAGAGGAGGAGGAGGAGGAGGAGGAGGGTGAGTTTACATATTCATGTAGTCAGCGTATTAAGCTGATGGGACAATTATAATGTATATAAGCAGAAGAGAGCGTGAACGGACGTCGGCTGTTGGTACAGCAGCACCAGTGGCCTGAGAATTTCCATAAATTCGTAATTAGTATTAATCGTGTTATTGTAAAGTGAGACTTTGTCATGAGATAAAAAGAGAGGATATATATAATCGTTGTGATGATACGTTCAAAATAAATTGTAGATTTATTTTTAGACAGATTGGGCGGATGCTATTTCGAGGTATTAATCGCAGTGATATTTCATATCAACTATATAGTGAAGTGAGAAGTTGGTGTCAATTTTTGTTAAATAAAATGAATGCAGTGCGATGTGATTTTTTTTTCTATTTTTGATCTCGCAGTTTTATCGAGCAAACTTTCATTGTGCGAAAAATAGTTAAATGACAATCTTTTTTTTTATTTTATTGTGGCACTTTGGTATTTTCGGGCAACTCGTTATCCTTATACATCGACTAAAATTTAATGAATCAATCAAAAAATAAGTTATTGTTTTACCACACATCATTTATAACTCCGTGATTGGATAACTTTCATGTTTCCAATTCATTTGCTCAACTAAACACTAAACCTAACAAATTAAACCAACGATATTCAACTTTTTTTCCACCAAACCTCTCTGCATAATCATCCAGCTAACACTATAATACACTGACCGTACGTAAGAACAAAACCTCTTTTTTTTTTACTCGATTTGCTCGACTGCCTCATTGTCAAATCGCCCGTTCAATTTCCATCTGGCTATATCCTCAACTCACTCTCTCGCTACCTGCACATGCGCTGCTCATTCCCTCGCTTTCTCTCTCTCGCTCTCTATCTCTATTATGCAAAAAACCTTTGGAATATATTCATCCGCGCGCGGTGCCGCTATCTGCACATGTTCAGGCATGGCAAGATTTATTACGCCTCTCTATCTGGACGAAAAACGAAGGGAAGAAACAAAGAAACTGTGAAAATTCCCTCGCGAAAATCGTTCGCTTTTCTCTCATATACGCTATACTCGAGCCCGCCTGCAATATGCAAATGACAACGGCATAGCAGGCAGCAACACAGCAACTTTTCGGAACTGCTGTCGTTGCTGACTCAAGGTCCTGTGGGAATTTCGTATACGATGATTTCGCGTGAGCGTTTAGCACAGGAGTTTTGATGCACGTACATTATGAAGTTGAGGGAGAGAAGTAGACGGCGCGAGCTTTGGTGTTTTAATTTTGTTTGTTCGTGTTTTCTGCTAAGCAGCTTAATGAGTTTACATTTAAGATGGATTAGACGGTGTCTTACATGTTGGACGATGTGCCGAGGTACGCTTTAAATGTAAAATAGCGAAATTTTAGTATTTAAAAAAGTTAATATATACTGATAAAATAATAGATACTTATAGTGTTACAAATCGTAAATGTTTCACTATTTTACATTTAGAGAGTGTTTTAAAAATTTCATTCCAAGTTAATAAATAAAGTGGCATGAGATTTTTCGGTAAATCAAAACTTATAATAAAACGAATTGAAAATGTATTTCTACGAATGTGATTGTATTATGATGCCACGATATTTCATATTTGTACAAAAAAGTTTTGTCCTGTCTTTGAAAAATCAATTTTGTATATACAGAGGAAAATCGTGAGCGACTTTTATTTCTCTTCCTACTTTGAATACACGCTAAAAATTCATATTCCAATGCTATAGACTAATCTAAATCGTCTGTATTATCATAATGTTTCTTTTGCGTTCCGGCGAATCCTTGATAAGATTTTCGAGTTGGCCGCGGAATTAAAAATTTTGCATAATTCTTCCACAACCCCTGAAAATCACCGAATATAACCTTGCACTCGCTCTACCATTCTTTTTCCCAAACAAAATATAAAATAGTGTATCTATATGATATATATACATATATATCTATTATTGAAAGACATAACATTGAAAATCGAAGGATAGAGATATATAAAGTCGCATAAGGGCCTCGCTACAAAACTGGAATTCTCGGCTAGTCACAACAGCTTCAAGGAGGACCGAGAGCGGATTTTGATTAATAGCCCACAGCCTCGTATAAGCGATTCCCTCCGGTGACTCAATTTATCACAAAAATACTCGAAAACTACGCGGACCAAGGATACAGCTGTTAAAAAGTGAGTACGCACGCGTATATACTACGATTATCCCCTCAGGGATATGGAAGTGCAATTAGTCACGTATAGTACAACGTCTACTGCTTCGCTTTTAAATGACCGACATATCGAACCGATCCACGTTTTATTGATATGAATAGTAAAAGCGTGCGCGAGAGAAATCAACCTTTAATTAACGTACCCACGATCGAAGAAAAAATCTGATTGACGTATCTATAGCAGCTGCGTATACGCGACCTCAGGATTTTCTTTTCACACGCCGACGGTTATAAATATAAATCCAAAGAGGGAGAGAGAGCCGTCAATAAACACCGGCCGTGATTACTTCGCGGCTTAATGGTTTCCTTCGGTCGCTGCTGCTGCCATAGGGAATGATTCAATTTATTCCGATGGCGCGCGCGCGTGCGAAAGCTTTATAGCCTATCGGCGGCGGCGGTGGTCGCGATATATAGAGACGCACGCGTGTCGATGTATATAAACAATATAATAAAGCAATAGCCATTAATATCCGTTAGCGAAGATATTTTTGCACGTGAGTAAGACAACGCGGTATTTTAATTGAAAAATAACTGGGATGCCACGTGTATGTGTGTGAGTGTGGGGTGGAAGCGTCAAAGACGCTATTATTTCTAAAGATGATAAGGGAGTAGTTATAGGGTGAAGTGGAACTCTCAAGGTATAAGGCAAACAGAGATGATTTTTCATAGGGTTTATACGAGAGGAATGCTATACTGGGGATTAGTATGCAAGTGGACTACTCGCAGTTTCTTAGGACTTAGGAGAGAAAGAGAGAGAGAGAGAGAGAGAGAGAGAGAGAGAGAGAGAGAGAGAGTTGAAGCATTCTTTAGCATTACGACAATGTGGTTGTATGTTGGGTTGGTACACTGATGAGGATTTTATTTAGCTATGAGAACAGCTATAACAAAAAGCTGGTAAAGGATTGAATAACTTCTCAAATGTGTGGTGAATAATATTCTAAGTAAGTAGCCGCTTATGATAAGATTAACGACGATTACCGTAAAATCCATGTAAAATAATAGTATACCACTTTTCTGCGTAAATTATGCCCGTGATAAGCGTGAAATATTCGATGGTGTAAAATTTAAGGAGAAAAGTGTACAGCTCACGAGTATATAGCATTGCGCCATGAGAATTAATGCAGCAGAAGTGTAATTATGTAGCGGAAAAAGTTCTTCATCTACTTCCTTCTCTTGGAAATTAAAGAAATTTTTTACACTCGCTCTAATTAAAAATCTACCTTCTCGCTCATCCTCAACAAATACCTCATTACCCTGGACAGTACAGTCAACTTCTACAACAAAAACTGTATATTTAAATCTATAGTTCTATACTTTAACCACTTTTTATCTTTATTCAATAGCCAGTGATGTAACTTTGCATGCACGTGCCTTTATATACTATAATCTCACTATATAGAGTTTCGAGGAAAAAAAGCTGTCGCAGCCGACCGTGAAAAGGAGCTGCGCGTCGAAGGAATTCCCACACCGACTGCACACACATATACGTATATATATATACATAAGCCTGCTGCTAACTCGCGTTGAAATTATATGGCGATGTGCGCGTCGCCTCGTGAAATCCCAGCGGATGTGTCCGCGCTCTGTCGATTCGCCCAGTCGTCATGTTGCGTATATATACATATATATATCTAAATTGAAAAGCACTCGGTTAGAGAGAAGCTTAGGTCTCTCATGTATTTTATTCTTTCAAGTGAGTATACTACTGTACGGAAAAATAGGGGTGATTATGGATGGGTAAATAATTTTTTCTGTTTTTTTTTTATAGAGAGAAATGTGAAATCGATGAGGAGAATTAAGTGTTTACTGTGGGGGATATGATGAAGTTTTTAGTATGTAAACGAGAGTTTCACATGTGCTCGTAGATTTTTGTTATCCTGAAAAAACAGAGCTTACGATTTGGACCTTGAAAAAGATAAAGCTTGTAGCTAGCAACGAGCATGTTTAAATTTAAAGCATTTTACGGGAAAAATTATTCATTAAAAGCAGTATGTTTTGTAATTTAAACTTTAATCCTGGACGCAGGTATATTTACATTTCAATGAAGAGACAATACTAGGAATAAATTCAGCAAAAATAATCTGGAAAAAAAAGATGATCTCATTTTACGGTGAACAATAATATAAAATCATTATACTTAATCCCTTTTTTCTTTATCTCGTTATCATAAACGAAAACTTTTCTTCATCTACTCTTCGCTTTACAGATGCCACAAAAGCAGCGTGCAGCGCTCGCTCAGACATAAAATGACGATTTTTATTTCAAAATTTTACAATTTCCATAATAATATCAACGAATGCTCGGCTTCTTATAATAACATACTTTTTCGAATAGCCAATAAAAATGCATCTTTCATACGACGCTGTGTGCGCATACACACATATACACTTTCTCCAATAAATTCGTCCGAACCTCCATACGCGCATGCATGCAGCACACGCTTAAGCATTATAAAAACTCTCTCTTTCTCGGACGCGCGTGTGCCCATACTATATACAACCGATCAAATTTATGCGAGTGCCCACTTGGGGAAGGGTGCATGCGAAATGAGAGTCTGCACGCGTTTTTTTTACGAGTTCTTAAAGAAACAGCCGATAAATTTGCGGGAAAATTTCCTCGTAATCACGTGCGCGTTCAAGAGCAACTGCTACGGCGATAATCTACTAATTTAGGAGGAAAATTTTGAAAGCGTTCGTGCTGAGTACAAAACAAATATAGCGATTCTTAGGACGAGTGCAAAGTAAAGTGCTTCGGCCGGTATTACGCTGCGCTTTGTGGAAAATTTCATGCCTCGGCACGGTTCTCTTATATATATTTCTCAGGGTAATGCCTTCGCTCACACCTACGTTTTATATATGCGCTTCGCAGATGCTTTTTATTCCTACGCCGAAAAATGAAAACATATTTATTTTGCGACTGTACGTGTTTTGTAGAGGAAGTAAAAATTTTTTTCAGAATCTTACGGTGAGATTTTTTTAGTTACCTGTCTGGATTTCTATTACTTTTTTTTTTAAAGCAAGCTGCAACGGGTAAAGTAAGAAACCCTTTGTGGTTTGTAAAAACGTACAAAAGAGTATGGTTTAAAACGATGATATTATGAAAAATAATAATTACATGTCCTTGAACAATATTATAATTTACTGGTAGAAAATTTTTTAAATTTTGTTGGAAAACAATAAAACTTTAATTTTGAAATGAACTGCAACCGTTTTTATTGAAAAATCAAATATTGTCATAAAACTTTGACCTCTACCAATAAAACTATGCTTTCTTCTAAAAACAAATCTGATTTCCCTATAGAAAATGTTTTGTTTCATAACAAATATTTTTAATAAATTACGTTAAAAAGTAATATAATACAGAAAGTTTTACAGTCTCTTTATAAAATATAACATTTCGTTTAATTAAATTTTTCATTCGCAACAACACCAACAAATAAAAATATTATTACAAAGAGTACATTCCCTTTATTGAACATATATTTATTTTACCACCAAATTCCGACGAAAAGAATATTTTTCGTTGCTAGTAACTCCGGGAATGCATAACCCATGCTTCGTGTATACACGCAAGAATAATAAAAAATTACAAGATTCATTTTCATCGTGTTAACTCACTCTCCACATCCTCGCGCACCAAACACCAGCGGCTCTCTCTCTCTCTACACAGCCCCCCCATGAATACAGAATGCGCAAAGCACTTCAAAAGCGGCACAACCGCCAGCAGCCGCTTGTATGCGCTCGCGTAAGTATTTAAATTAACGAACGAAATAAACGGCTATCTCTCTTCTCGCAGCGTTAGCGCATCTCCATGAAAATGGAAAAATATAGCAATGAAAAGCGGGTCATATAACCCACGCGTATTCTCTACTCTCCTATATACAGCCATGAGAAAGACATCAGGTATTCATAGAACTGAATTACCTTCAAAATTCGTCCTAATATCTTGGACTATAAGCGACTTTTAAATTTCAATTACTCCGTCGTCAGTAGTATAGCTCGTTCGAACCGTTGCTCTTTGTTCCCTTTTAATCTCGCGAACGAACGAACCCTGCGGGCGTTTTTCCGGCGTGTGCTTCAGCTTACCGTGCGTGCGTGCGTGCGCGCATATATAATAAGCGACATCGTTGCGGCGCGACTCGCGAGCTTCGCATTCCGGCGGTCACCCTACCCACGATATATCCCTTTGAGGTTGGCCGAATACATGTGTGTATATGTATATATCTGTATATATGTGTATGTGTTGGTAGGCAACTATATGCACTTTTTGCGTGCCTCGATTTTCTCTTGAGATGCGCACTTGGCGTGCTTTGGTTTTTTTCCTGTTAATGCATGAAGTAGGTAGAAAAATTTGCTTTATGGAGTATCAAGTTGCCGAGTTGTTGGGCGAGTTGGTTAAGAGTTTAGAAGTAATTTTTATGAGGCTTGAGTGGAATAGTAGCTTCTCGTGGAAAAGTACTTGCTCTTTAAACTAACTTGTTTGTGTTAAGTAGATATGTTGGTTTATGTGAGGTAATGGGTGGAAGTAGTTTTCATTTCGAAAAAATTATGTCAATATATTGTTCAATTCTAAAGATTATTAAATGTATTATTGAAAATTTAACTCATAACCTTTTTAAATATTTATTTCTTTATAAATTTAAAAATTATAACGTAAAGAAGTTTATAGTTTCAAGGAAACTCGTGACATCGGGCATCCCTGAAAGTCAAAGTAGAAAGAACGTAGATTCGGTCAGGCACGAACGGAGCACATTCAAATATACTCTTATTTGAGACTTTAACTTTACAACTTTCACCATGAAATTTTGAAAATTCTTCCTATTCAAAGTTTGAGATTCTTCCTTTCAATAGTAATACTCACATTTTATGGATACTTTCGTATAAAACATTACAACTCAACCAATTAAACTCATTAAATCGCTAAACACTTTAGTATATATTTTCTTTAATCGATAAAATACGTATCAATTTCATTAATCCAATTTTTATAAACCACCGAATACCGTATTTTCAGTCTCCAACGCGTCAAAGGGAAACCTCATAATCTGGTCTCGTTACAGAAATTTGATTTGTACGAATTGTCGCGTGTTGATTTGTAATCCATTATTAAATTGTCAGAATGAAGTGCAAACGCGAGAAGATAAAAAAAGTCATTATTAATTTCCGGGAAACACGAGTATAATAACGGACGACCACTTATTGTGTTTAGTCAGTCGGCTACTGATGCAAGCCAACTAATTTCGCGCGCATTGTTTTGTTAATACTTTACAGAATAATGAAGAGCAAATAATTGCGGTGACCGCGTGTATATTATTTTTATAAATGGAGAGTATAACGAAAGTTGGAGTTAAGGATGCATGTTATTTGCGATGAATGCGAAACTGTCAATTTGTTTCATTGGCTTTTAGAGCGTATACTGAATTATGTTATTTGAAATACACATAGTTGAGATATTAATATGTTTATAGAAATAATATCACGATTGTAGGTCGAGGGAAAACAATTATATTTCGAGTATTCTAATACATTTGTTACATATTAGCCGCGGTTTAATATAAACGACTATACTGGCGGAATGAAAATTGGTTTGAAAAAGAAACATAAATTCCAGAGCCGAGATTGCTTTTTATACAAGATGACATAAACCTTAGGATATGAACTATATATACGTAGACCTATATAAGAGATAAATTAAATCTCACTTTTTTTATTCTGTATGAGAATACATGTATACTAGTGATTTATGCAATCATAATATAGAAATTCAACGACAAAATTAATTCATGTATATATGTATATTATTATTCGATATACAATACACTACACCTATACAAAATATCACTTGATCATTCAATATTAGAAATTAATTTCATATTTCAAACAAACAGATTTATTTAATTTACTCTACTAGAAATCGTTTAACGCGCGTGCCGCGCACGTTGATTATTTTGTTGTTCAACTCTCTGAAGTTGCTCCCTATTTCCACTGTACTCACCAATGAAATTCTTGGATAACGCTCTGAATTGGCCCTCTATTAGCTTCAATTCTATACTGTCGCAATCTCTCTTTTATAGATGTATCAAAGCATATACACAAATATATGATTCTCTATCTGAAAACCTCTTAGACCATCTTCAGAAAAAAATTCATATATACCCTACAAAATACTAGACCATTTCCTTCTCGCCCACCTATTTCTCTCTCTCCCACTTCGAAATAGCCGAACAAAGACTGACGCTTCATCGCCGCACAACAGGCTGTGATTAAGAGTCCTTCAACCGCGCACGAAACGAGAAAGATCGCTGCCCCCGCGACCCGAATTTGTACACGTTATATACCTATATATATAAGCTTTTGCGGAATCGCTGTTGTGTATAACCTCGTGTACATATCCTGATCCCCAGGACGGCCCTTAAGTCTCCTGGTCAATCTAGCCTTGCTCATATTTATACCACCGTAATTCTCAACCTGCGTACATCCAGTCGATACTGTGTATATATATATATATATATATATATATATATATGTGTGTGCGTGTGCTCGAAACGCGAGAAAATGTAGTATAGAATGCGTGTGCGTACGTACGTACGAGGAAAAAGAAGAGAAAGAGAGAGAGAGAGAGCTTTTCGTTGGTCGGCAATTATATAGCATGCTCTTTGTTTTGCTAGGCGATGGTTTGGATTTCTTTTCGGCGATTCCGCTCAGGCTAGAGCGCACGATGCACGAGGGACGAGTTTTTAAGGACGAGGTAGAATAAGAGCGAGAGATGGAGTGGAAGGTGAATCGGAGAAAATTAATGGGCGAGGTTGACGCAGGTCTGTGAGGGACTATTGTCAGGGACTATGCCGAAGGTTTATCACACAGGTTGGCTGCGTTTTTCAAAGAAATGCCGAGTTTTATTGACTTTGGTGCTATTTCATTTTTATTTCTTTTTGTCAGGCTGTGCCAGTTTTTTAAAGCGAATTGGTGCCGTGGGTTAAAATGCTCGCGGATTTAGCATCCGAGTGTAGATTCTTCGATACCCTACTCATTTAAATTTGACAAAAAATAAATAACCTGACGTTAGTTTTAATAAAGCACGAATAAAAGCATATATATAGCAATGCCTTTAACGGTTAATTCGGTATTCGCTTTTTTTAACATAAAAAATGAATTATTTCGTCCTGTTTATCTGTTGATATATACATTCCTATTATTTCACAATAAGTGTATGCCTTTGTATTATTTCAATTGTCGCGTTGCTAAAATGCATATAACATTTTTTATTGTTTTATCTTGCAGTCTTTACCCCGCGTTGCACCCGAATAATTTAATTTAAGCGGGACTTTCGTCTCATCGAGGCGAGAAAGTGGCACTATAAAAAGTTAGTAGACCCCCGATAAAACTGAATTAATTTCTGCTATTAAAATCTTAATTTTCAAAATGCTTTCCAAAAATAAAAGCTTTTTTTTAATTACTTCCGTAAACTTTTTTATTTATACCTTTACATTTCAAGTTTTTCAAATACTGTTACATTACCAACCATATGCAACCACAATTTTCAATTACGACGTGCCAACAAACAATGACCCCTTGGTTCTCTTACAAAACAAATTAACGCAACCAACTTATATATAGCAAACTAATGCTTTTATTAGCTACAAGCTAATTAAATAATCAATTCTAACGTACACGTTGTTATGTGAAAAAGCCATTTATTTCGCAAACCTCACGTGCATCGGTCCATAACAAAAGGTCCGATTACTGACACAGATGTGTAGCATTTGTCTGCATCCACCGCGGTGCAACCGGAGAAATAAGTTTCTCCAGTCAACGGCCCGGTTACTGTATCTAACAGTTCATCGGTTTCTGATGGATGTGTCCGTTAGTATATATATACATACTGTAGCTTTCGCGTGGTTCATCGATAACTTTGAGCCATATAAAACTTTTAAGTGAGATAAAGTTATATATTTTTCTTTATACGAATCCGTTGAATGTATTGGCATTTTCGATATTAAATAATCACTATGCAGTCATGTTTGTCAGAATAGCTTTCTTTGGGGTAGTTAAAATTTTATTAGAACAATAATTAAGAATGATGATATTGTATTGGATAGATCAGACAAATATATAACTTTTATATAACATGCTAACTGCAATATATGCTTTGTACAATGAACCATAAACATGTAATATTTATTTGTTACCCGCCTAAATTTTTACCGTTCCTCATAAATTCCGCGTTAGGTATTTAAAACACAATAAAATATTCAATTTAATACCCCGCAATTGCATTCCCCCATCCTCTCTTAATTGCTGATAAAATAACCATGTAATCAATTCTCTCTCGTAGCAGCAACAAAACCGAAGTGGCGCCGCACATCGAACACAAACTTACTCCCGCAGTCACGATACATCGACCACATACATACATATATATATGTGCATTCCCCGACACACACACAGTTCAATAATGCAACTCCCGATAGAAAATAGATCAATTTTACCGCGACGCCGGCGCGTTCAGTCTCCAAAATAAATTAAATTTCCTCCCATCATCTATAATTTTAATAACTCACTCGCATCTCACATTATATGGACTCAAAATCACATCACGAGTCCGAATCATCGTCGTTCCCATTTCACAGAGAGTACAGCCAACAATCGCATCGCACGGCCGTCGGAAACCATCACACCACATACGCCCGTACGCTGTGACTATACGATCGATATGTGATTTCAAGGGATGGACAGACACGCGTCTTCCTAAAACGCATCGGGAGCAGCGTTCGCTATCCTCGTGTAAGCGAGGTAATTGGCCAATCTCCCTTCCCGTCGTCGTGTATATAGTGTTGGCTTTGATTCCGAAATTAGCTGGAGAGAGAGGTGATGTTGGTTTCTTTTTGTCGATGAGTCAGGGGATGGTTTATGGAATCGATTTGGATAAATATTTAGATGTGGGGAGGAGGGTGGGATGGATTAGTGGACGGTAGGTATATAGAGGATAAATAATAGAGGATGTTGTTGCTGGATGTGTAGGTATGTGTATGATACGATTGTTGTGACGATGATGACGAGGTTGAGATGCTATCAACGAAGTACAAGGAATTAAGATAGTATCGCGTATGCAGTGTAACGACGGGCTATTTAGAGTGTATACGCGAAACATTAAGACGTGGTATAGTAACGGGGAGTTAATTTTTAACTAACGACTGAAAATTCAGTTGAACGTGTTCAATTTTAGTAGAAATATCATACTTGATAAAGTGGTTTGTAGTTACTTATTTTGTAATATTCGAACGAATATATAATCGATGAAATATGCGATGAAATATATTTCTTTTTTTAAGAATTTATATAAAGAATGACGTGGAAATCAAACATTTTTTATGTCAATATAATATATTCACTCAATATCATAAACTGATCGGATTTTAATATTCCGACACTTCAGATAACATCGTTGAAATACGTGTACAAAAAGTATATACAGACAAAATCTAGCGCATCCATTATAAAACGCGCGGTGCGCGCATTATTAAATTGTAACGCGCCACGTCCGACGCGAACTTTTAATAAATACTTTATCACAAACGAGCTTGTCATTCACAGTACGCGAAACTCAGCAACGTCCATACGCGTGAAATCCAATTTTCTGTATATATCCTTATATATATAGCCGTCGTTGCCGAGCAAAATATTTGTCAGACAAAAAAGTCAAACAATCTCACATGTATATATATGTATGTGTGCGGGTTGCTTAGGATCGAAAATTTTTCGCGATTGAAATTTATCGAACAAAGTGTTCACGATGGGAGAATAGGATACATTAGACGGGCGTAGTGTACGGCAAATATTTAACGTCAGGAATTGATAATACTGTTTGCTGATGAACTCGATACGAGCTCGCACGTGCAACGATAAGAGATGCCTTCCATGCTCCTTAACGAACTTTAATCTTCGCATGGCTCGAGTTTCCGTTCTTCCTTCCCCTCGTGTAAGAAGGGAACTAAGAGGGGATGGAATCTTCTTTTATTTTTTCTTTCGTACGTGAGTCGGTTTATTACGCTAAATAATGGTATGCGTTACATGGAATCTTATATTTTCTATCAATATATATTGGAATAGTGCGCGGATGTTTATCAGGAGATTATGCGCGTATATTCGGTTTCTGAGGGGACGGTTATTTTTCATTTTACGTTTTACGACTAAACAATTGTATCGAAGAAATATCGATTTACATACGATACCACCGATGTTTGCTAGATTCCAGTAAGATAATTAAATAACAAGCGCACAATCTTGAATTCATTTGACTATATCAATAACATTCTTTTTTTTTGTTACTTGGTACTCACGTATAAAGTTACTGAAATTACACGACAATCCGGTTTCTACCGGTAGCACTCAAGCTTACAAGGTAACTAAGAGTAGAAAAAAAGGAAAGAATAAAACCTTCCGCGGGTCTTTTCGCGCGACTGATACCCCAGTTCGTTATAACTTTTATTTCAATGAGAGCTGCACAATCTTATCCTTGTGGCTCTATTGTTGTATACCCCGTCGCTATACCATTGCCACAGGACGAGCACATTATACGTATAATTTCAAGTGCATATAACACTTGATACCGTGGTAGTAGCCGCACGACGTTATATACTAGTGCAGGCTATTTCCAAAGTTTATACTTCGAGTCGTTGAAGCGGCGCCGTCGTTGTTTCCTCACTTCCGCGTTGATAAATATTACCACAGACGAAGGTCACAGATCTGTATATGTAGATATTGTATATATATATGTAAGTGTAAACGAGAATGAATATAGTTTAACGCGCGTTGGCGAAATATTATACTGGATGGGAAAAGTTGTGTAAGGCGGAGGATTATGTTTTGTACCGACAGTTACGAAAAGACAAGAGGAGCTTGCAATTAACAGGAGCGTAGAAAATATATATATATGTATAAACTCACTTTATTGCTCTCAATATTAACTTTAACGAAAACTTTGCATAGCGTGGATTTTTAATGGTCTCGTTTAACGAACAAAAAAAAGTTTTATTTGTACTAATTATAACGTGAACGAATAAAAGATTACGTTTATGATCTTTTTGTTAAAATTGCAAAAGAAAGTCTGCTTGATTGTTTCAATCGACGCGAAATTCCATTGCGCTGAAACGTTTCGTGCATGCGTAGCGTTCGATATAGAAGAAGTGATGGAACCAAGCTTTTAGTCCGGCATAGATGGAATAGTCGGACGCGCGAGAATGTGAGTTATATAATTCAAGTGTGTGATAACGAAAAAAAATGAGCGAATATAGATTCTTCTTTTTTTTTTTATTGGAGAGCTGACGGAGATGAAGCTGTTTTCATGAAAATATTCGGTAGAAAGAGCTTTAAAAGAGCTGAGAGCTGTTCTTAAAATCGTTTTCAACTGAAATACATTTGAATTCACGGAAAGTCATAATGAAATAATAACATTTATTTGTTACATTAGAGGTGATGTTAAAATTCGCACTTTCGTTTCATTCAAATTACTTTCGCTTTCGCTTAACAAGTTTTAATTAACTTTTCTTGTATAACTACAGTTAGGTTCTACCATTTGTTTAGATGTAATAATAAAGTATTTTAACTTGGATTAAATTTTTCTTAAAAACATAAGAGATAAAAGATACATACTCACTCGAAGCGAAACATCAGTATCTAATGTTCAAATTGCTTAAAAAAGTTAAACCCATCTACACGAAACCTGCGTACCACTCACACGTGTCTTCCTTCCAACCTGCTGCGTAATTGTAAAAAATCCCACTCCCCCATCGTATCTCACGCCGTGCCGCCCTATCACTCCTCCAGACAAAAACTCCTCACTCACTCTTTTTCTCTCTCTTTCTCACTCTCCCCTTCTTATTATACACAGCGTCGTTCCCCACCTGGGCACTTTGCAGTTATAGAAATGAAACACTCGTGGTTTCATTTCTCGGCTCGACTCCCTCGTGGGAAATTTTCTCTCAGAAACGCACATACGTATATATATATATATACACCTCCCTTCTCTTCAAGTACAACCATATATACATATACGTGAAATAACAACGCCACACGAAACGTATATAAATATAAGCGCAGAGGAGGACGCCGAAAGAAAAATACCGAAAGATTCGAGCGTCGAAGAACCTCGTTCAGCTGCGACGGCCGGCGTTTACGAGCTGCCACCAGTTGATCGTTTCGCGTGTGTCGTCGACTGCCGGTGCGCTGCTCGCAATTTTCGCCCTCTCCTTCGTGTACGCGCGTCCGAATATATATACATTCGAGGACGATACGAGAGGGATTACGCCGAAATGAAGCACTACGCGTCATTTTTATGGATTATAAGCTACGAGCGTTGGGAGATTTTCGTTAAGATATTGGAGAGATGAAAGCGCGAACGACGTATGTGAAAAGTCGCATGTCGAGAGATTCGATTTCGCGGCTATTCAGGTGGATTTTGGTTGGATAGTAGTGGTTATACTAGTATAATGTATTCATTAGATGCAAAGTGTTTGCTTTGTGTATGTATATTCTATATAGCTTCTATGGAATATCTATCTAAAGTATTGCAGAAAAGATGGTATAAAAGGTCAATAATTTATATGCTTGCTACGCAAGAATAAAGCTTTAATTTTAAATAATATAAAGAAAGTTATGTATTATGTTAATAATAAGTCGACTTCTGTGATATCAACTCGCGAATAGAATTGTTTTAATCAACTTCTAAGTGAATCTTAAAATAATGATAAGAGTATAATTATAAAAAAAGTAATATTAAAAAAATTCTTTTTATATTTAAATTCGATTACTTAAAATCATACAAATAAGATTTACTTACTAGTTGATACCCTTTTCAACCAGATTCTGAGATGGTAGAGCTACATTAACCGTTTATCAGAATTAAAATAAAATTAACTTTACTATTAACTTAAAAATATTTACTTAACGCCAACTAAAACCAAAAATACTGTATTATAGCAAAAGCATGCAGTGTTTAATTTTTACACGCGGATAAATTCGCCGGCCATACGAGCTGTCCCGTCTAGAAACCCTCGGCGCCGGGACTATTTTAAGAACATACTACAATTTAAGTAAGGATATACAGTTACGAGCGCTCGCTGTGTATAGTTACGATATAGAGTTGCAATGAGCGCATTTTACGGCTAAACTCGCCAATTTCTCGGTCTTTTGTTTTGATAAAACGAAAGTTTTTCATTCTACTTAAGTTTCATAGCATCCGTTACAACGAAGCGCAAAACTACATCAAAATCGCGAAAGAAAGAAAGAGCTCATGATACTGTATAAAAAAATACCCTTAATATACAGATGAATCGCGACAAATATCGTCGAGTGCTATCCGCTCCTTACGGTTCCCGAATGATCGGCAAACGTCGACGAGAAAAGAACACAACGACGGCTTATATCGTTCTCGTTTTTCGGTTGAAGCCCCGCGTTACGGCCGAGTTATGATTGCGTTATGTTATAACTCGAGGGGGTGCGAGGACGGAGAGAATTGACGGAGAGATATAAAGAGTGAGAGAAGAGGAGGCACATACATGGACGACGTCCCGTCAAAATTAAATAGAGCTACTGGCTCTAACTTTTATCGCGCTATGGCTTTTATTATATAATATATATGCGTGCGCAGATCGAGTTTTGCTGCCAGACAGAAGAGACTTTGCACGGGATTGCCACTGTGATGTGGTTCGCTATGTTGTGCGCGGGTAGAGACGAGAGTTTGTTGGGAAGGAATTGTTTGATTCGATAAGCGACGCGAGAGTTGAAAGGCTGTGGGGAAGAGAACAGGAGTCAGAGAGGGAGAGTGAGAGAATTGGCTTGCGAGTCGTGCGCGCGCGCGCGCGGTCTGAATTCATGTTGCAAGGAAGGGTGAAGTTACTGCACGGACTTTGCTTTTTTTTTGGAAGAGTTTGGTAGTTGTTGTTTGTAGAAATTTGATAGATGTAGATGAAGTCAGTGTATGTAGTAAATTTACGGAGTATTTTGGTTTTTTTTGTATAATTGAAATAAATTGCAATTAATGCGTGAAAATTTTAAATATAGCTTTTTATGGATATTTTGTAAATGGAATATTTTTTGGTGCAATTTTTAAAAAACATGGTTTCGCTTCAAATATTGCACATAATATTTCGCTAACTAACTTTTAACTGAAAGTGCGACACGCAAAGTGCAGAATATTGCTCTTCTCCTATTACTTCATAACCTTTGAAATTCAGTTTTAAAAATGATTTAGAAAATTACCAATAACAATAAAATGTTGCCGTTATTGTTTCGTAATAGTGTAATATTTTTCATAAATTAAAAAAAAAAAGTAAAAATAAAGTATAATAAAGACCTGAATTCAAAACGTCGGAAGTAATTCTATAGCAAACGAAACGTTTGATTATAGACTAAAGTTTACAAAGCTATCAGTTATTTAATACTTATTATTATTTGATCGAACCAAATACAAATATATTTTTTTGAAACTTTTTCGCTAAACTGGACTTCGTTTGTTTGATTTTCCGAAGGTAGAAGGACTTTTTCCATTACGACGTCCTTCTAAATTTGCCCAAACCAATAAATTTGCCTTTAAGTAAAACGTTTGAATAAAGACCATTTACTAACTCATTGAACCGTAGAACAAAGGGGCAGTCAATATTTAACTACGGGATATAAAGACGATATAAATGCGAATAAAAACCTATATTAAAAATCATTCTATAATAAAACCAGTATATAAATGCCAGGAAATTGAACGTAAAGTTTCGCCGTAAAATGAAACTATATATATATATATATATATATATATATATATATCATCATCTGAGTTGCAACTTGGAATTTTCTGAAATAAAAAAAAGCGAAACAACTCCTCTTACGATAAACCCTATTGTAAAATATACAAAGTATTCGTTTTTCTAATTTAAAAAAAACTCTATATTACATTTCAAACAAACTCAATATCCGATTACACCTGTAACCCCAATTCCAACTAATATCAATTTCATCATTACGCAAGATCCCCGATAAGTGCTTCGACCCCGCAATCCCTTTATCACACTTCCCATCCTCAAAATCACTTGCGAACGCGGATCCGCTTTCAACCCTCTCCGCCTCATTTGTCGCTTCATCGCCGCGCCACTTCTATGAGCACAAGCTCATCATCCTCGAGAGCGTTATTAAGTAACACGCGGCTCTAATGCCCGCTCGGCCTCGTAATAATATATCCGTACGCGACCGATTTACCTAGTGGCTTTCATTTAAATGGCACCACCACCACTTTACAGTACAACAGCCTCACGAGTTCTTATTCTTTTTATCCGATTGCGCATCAGGCGCAATTGTTCTCGGCTTTGGATCTCTTGTCTTGTTCTTTTTCCTTGCCGCTGTTTCCGCGCGCGGATTCTATCGTTCCATTATACGAGTAGTTACAAATATATATTAATTCTCGAGGCGAAGCTGTTTTATATATCTTTTATAAAGTTGGGTCGCTGTCCTATTTCTAGAGTCTCCGGATACCGAGAGAGGTCGACGATTCGTCGGGACTGCTGCGCGCAACAGGCGAAACTTTTGATTATCGAAGTTCTTGAGAAAGCATTAATTGTGCGTTTGGGAGATTGTTTATTTTCATGGGGAACTTTGCAGTAGAATTAAAGTAGAATAGGTAATAATGAAATAGTTGATTTTTCCAAATTTATAGAAAATTTCATTTTCCAGTTACGCAAATTTTTAATTCTAAAACTTGAGCTTTTATCTGTCGTATTTTGAAGAGTAAAAAAAAATAATCCTTTAAATAAAGGCTAAACTTATCAGCACTAAAAAGGTTCATGTGAAACTTTTATACTATCAAGTTTTCAAAAGATTAATTTTATTAAAATTTTCTGAATTTTCAACATTTAACACACAAGCAGAAAAACTGTATACAGCTATCAAATTGCACATCAGTATTTAAAACCCTTACTTAGATTAAAATCTTAAAATCTTTTTTTGTCTGTATAAAATAAAAAAATTTTTTTCTACAAACTTCTAATCTATAAAATTATCCACACTGTATCAATAAAACACTTTAATAAACCAATAATTTATCCACACCATCCGTAACCGAAACTTTTCAAAACAACAAAACCTCCCTATAATTCCTTCCAAAACATAATCAACCTCCCTTTCCCCCAACCTATCCATACCTGCCACTCTCCCACGCCAAAAAAAAAATTCCCACACGCAACGCACAAAACCTCCCCTTCAAAAAAATCCACCCCATGTCACCTACCTTCAACGTGCACCTGTAGCTTCCTTCCTTCCTTCTCCTCTCACGTGCGTTTCTCCTATCCGGACTTCACCAACGATTTTTCCTCTTACAGCAGACAACCTCTTAATTCAACGACGTGAATCCAGAACAGATCTATATCCAGTTGTAGCTAAGTTATTCCTCTTCAATCGTATAAGCGGCTGCGAGTACAGCGTTATGATATACAATGATGTGGCGATGCTATGTACGCGTGTGTGTATGTGTGTGTGTGTCTGTCTTGTATACACGTATATGTATATAATATATGTTGTGGTGATGCGACGCAGCAGGGGCAAGAGATGAGAGTGTGCGCGGCGCTCGGCGCGATTGCGTTTATATAAGCGCGCCGCGCGGCTACGAGAACGCGCGCACGCGAACTAACCGAGAGCTACCCACGCGCTCGACACCCCATTGGCCGCGGGGCTGGCACTAAGTCTGTACGTGTGTAGGGGAGAAGAAAGAGGTGGAGGTGGAAATAGTAGTAGTGGTGTTGCTGGTGGTGGAAGGGAGATCGGTGGTAGTAGCTACTGCTGTTGCTGTCTGTCTGTCTGTCATCGGTGTGCGTGCACCAGGAACGAGGATATATATATATGTTAGATACGCGTGTGATGATGATATTGATTGAATTAGACTGATAGTCGAAGCATTGTGACAGAGGGTAAGAGTGTGCAAGACGGTGCACGTGGAGAGAAGATGGAAGAGGTAAGCATACGGGAATGAGGCTGGGGGTAGATTAGAAAGTAATTTTTATATACGTGTGTGTGTATAAGGGTATTTAAAAAGCTTTTAGGATATAGATATGAGAGTTACGGTATTTTTTTTTAATTTTTGTGGTTAACGGTATCTATAACGAAATTCATTTAATTTTTAACGAGGTGACAGATTGAGTAAGTGAAGTTATACGCGTATTAAAAATATTTCATGTCATGTTTTCAATTATACGTGTATATGTATTTCATTAATTTTTTAAAAATTTTCGATGTTGCAGTAAATTAATTATGAAAATGAATGGATTTTCCAATAACATATTCATTTTTAAATATACACGATCTCTTGATCAAATAAAATAAATATATTTTCAAAATTTTCTTATATTAAATTAAGAAATCAATAATTTAATTAATATTTTATCAAATTCTTATTTTTTCTCTTAGTTCGACGATACTTGATCACCCTATAATATTTATTTGAATAGAAAATAGACGAAAATGGAGTAATGAATCGTTAAACGCTTATTCACCATACAAATAAATAACGTCACAATCAAATAACGGAAATACATACTGTTATTAATTTAACCATATGAGTATTCCTTAAGGTATGACGTTACACAGGATGACGTGTACACAAATAACTTAGAATGTGGTTACTGTTGGTATTTTATATATATGATTTTGGCTTGAAGGAAATTTGAAAAATTTTCATGTAACACTATTACAGCCTAAAAAAAAGTACTTTATCTCGTGTATGTAACCGATTTAAATATTTTTGATCGTCATCAATACTGAATCGCCATACTTTGCATTTATTTTGTGTCTTTCTTTTTTTTTTCATTTTCTTCGAGCTCCTCAGGAACTATAAATGTGCGTCAGACTGCGTAAATATATAACAACAAAGGCTGGTACCAAGAAAGACGTAAAGACGCGTTTGAAATTCTTTGGATTGTATACATTTTGGATTCCTTTATCAAATTCCCCCGCAATTTTTTTTATTTTTGTACTTGCAATTACTTTTTGTCACCTTTTTCTCTCTCCTCTCAAGGAAGCCACCACAAAATTTATACTAAATAACATAAACGAGAAAATTGTAAAAAAAAAATATCTCAACAACTTTTTCCTCTCTCTTTCTCTTACCACATTCCCAAAACATTGCCATGAAACTCACCCCATTCACACCCGGCGAAATTCGCCGACAAGCCCTAATTACTCTCCGCAGCTCGCCACTACGAATTCATTACCCAGAAACACGTTCCCTTACTCACATACACACCCACATAAGCATCTATCGCGCAACACGCATATATATATATATATATATATATATCCTCGTTCGTCTGCACCGCGGCCTTTTCACCGCATGCGACTTTGTTTTCCCCTTTTTGCCTCAAGTTGGCAGCGCGGATCGAGTCGGCGTAGCCGAGAAACTATATACGAGCTTTTAATAGCAAGTCCTTACAGAACATCGCCGAGGCTTTCAATGCTGCAAGTGCCACGGAGTAAGAGAGAGAGAGAGAGAGAGAGGGAGATAAAGAAGCGTGGGCCGATGTATACTGTTTTAGAGTGTAATTCATGCCATTGGCACGAGAGCGATAAACAAGAGGGCGAGAAAGAGGAAGAGAGACGTCGATGCAGCTTTTTCCAGTACGCGAGTCTTAATTTCGTAATGAATAAATGTTGCCTTTTTGCGGTGCAGTTATAAAGTCGAGATGTATATAAGTAGTAGAGGGAATATGGGGAGCAGACGTGTATATAAAAAGTTATTGAATTGCGGCATTGTTTTGCGTGACGAGATGTAAGGTGGTAATTTGCTGATAATTATTCTTTTGAGGGGAATACTTTGGATCCTCTTGATTAAGAAAATAAATAAAAGTACGTGTTAACTTACGTCATACCGGATGTATGTATACGCAAGTAGATACAAGCTTATAGTTACAGTCAGATGCGCATTTCGTGAAAGTTTCAGCCAAATCTTTATTTAGATTCATTATTTTGCATTCAAAAATGTGAATATTCTATTTATAGTTGCAATTTACATTTACTATTTGGAAGCGTCATTATTTGCTTTCGGCATTCAGAAAATCAACATATATTTCTGTGGTTTCCCGGAATAACCATATATCTGCACTTTTCATGAGTTTGAGAAAATCGAGTTTTTAGTTTCACATTGGTGTTTAAAATCAAAACAAATGAGATTGAATGTAGCACTACATATATGATGTAAAATCTAAATGACACATTTTTTACTATAGTTACTGAATCAATTAGTGATCATGTCAAAAATCGACTGTCACTTATATGGTTATTCCGGGAATGAGAACAAATTTTAGTAGAGTTATATGGTTTTCCGGGAATTATTCTTAAAAAAGGTAGTGATAGTGTTTTTCCAAGAATTATTTTGAAAAGATGGAGATATATGGTTATTCCGGGAAAATTTTGAGAAATATGCACTTACAGTGTTTTTTCTTGTGCTCATACGTGAAAATGACTGCACCTTATCAATTTCTGTTCTGATTACATGATAGAGGACTATTTAAAAGTACAGAAAATCGCATAAAATCGTTTTTCAAAAATTTGTCACTTATATCGTTATTCCGGAAAGCCACAGATTTCTATCTATATAATAAAATATTTTCGAACAGATCACAAACTATATACAAACATCTAAAACATCGTATTTTAAATAACAAACGCAATCAACACACTAATTAAGCATTTACCACCATTGAAAGTAAAAAAATAATAAACACAGTTGGCAATCGGTATAGGCGAATAAAAATTCATCCGCTCCAAAGACGCTATCACATTCCCGCACTCGCTTGCATACACGTGTAATTACCTCGCGTTCCGTACACACCAGTATTTATGAATAATTGAGATTTTCAAGGGGAAACTCATCGGCGGATCTCGGCGATTGATTCATTGATTGACGTCACGAGATCGAACCGCGCGCTGCCGAGTTTCCTCGACGTCACACATCCTTCGTACCACGCGCGCATCGTGATTTTTTTTTTTCTCATTCGTCTGAACCACTTGAGGGTGAATTTTCGGAAAACAACGAGTGATTTATATCTCTCGCGTTGCAATGTAGAGGTGGACGTGGTAGAAGAAGAAGAAGAAGAAGAAGGAAGTAAAAAGTTGGACGCGTGGTGCGGGCGAACAGACGATTCGTAATGTGCATCAGAGATCGGAAAGAGGAAGAAAGGACGACGATCATGGGAAGGAAGACGTTTAGGCGTTGGCTAGTCATGTCGGTTTCATCAATTTCAATGCAGAGAGGAGAAAATCATTTCGCGTCTTATAATCGTCCTCGGCGCGTATAGATCAGATGATTGCAAGGTGAGGGTTTGAGAAATTTCATATTCAGAGCTTGAAAAGGAGTGGAAAAACTGATGTAAAATCTTTGATAAGTTAAACGGTATTCGAACTTTTTTGATTTGAGAACAGACTCGTGATTTTGATGTTTGTTTTTTTATAAGATCCACATTTCGAGGGATAATGTTAAATATAATACAAGACACCAGTATTATTAACATACCACTGTTTCTTAGAAGCTCACTCAAGTAATGGACTAAGTTGCGCTTAGTAGTATGAATTCAATAAGTTTTCTAAGTACTTCAAAAAGTTATATAACTGTTAACACTTCAAGATATGGCAATTTTGCATTGAATAATTAATACTCATATAATTTATCATTCATCGAATTACAATAAAATTATATAAATTCCTAGGCGAATTTCATTAAAAATTTTAATTTGTTGGTTAAATTTTAATTTGCTAAATTTTCGTACACCTATTTAAAACCCGAAATAGTTCTCTGCACTTTCAAACAATGAATATTTCATTGAAACGTGCTATAACTATCACGCCGGACCACGCAAATTTGATAAACATTAAAATCGACCATTATATATATACGGAACTATGCAAAAGCGCTGTCACAGAAGATAGGAAACCCAATATCCGACACTTCCGACGTCGTCAAATTATACTGGCTATAAGTTTTACAAAAATTTCGTTCCCTTCTCGGGCCATGCCAGCCTCTCATAATGCGTTTCTCGGCCAATATCCATATTTATCGAAAAATTTCGTCTTCGCTTCGGCTAACGTGTCCATATGTGGGTTAACGTAGGGCAAACACTATATATGCTCGCATACGTTGACAAGTCAATCGAAGGCTATTATTTTTTCGATAGCATCTCGGCCATCTTTTCTTTCGGCGCTATGAACGAGCATATAAACTCAATAATCGAGCATAATCCCTATATACAAGATATTTTTATTTATTTAAATTGCCCATCAAAGTGTCGCTTGAAATTATCGCTCGCTATAGTGTATTATATATGTACACGCGTGCAGCGCGAGATATTGCGGGAAATGATAATACACGCGGGTGCTTGAAAAAAAAAAAATACGTGCAATATCCGTCGTAGTATGTAGTATGCAAGGACTGCATAAACGTATATAGAGCGGTATTATATTTTTGAATTGTACGAGTCTCTCATATTTTTCATAGTCACGTTGCTGTAACGGCCAAGCAAGGGAGTTTGATAACTAAATAAAAACATTGGCCCCATAAACGTACGTTTCATAAACTTAATTATCTCGCGTTAAAATATATATGTGCTTGCAAACGAGTTGAGCTTCATCCCTTTTTTTACACCAGCTTGAAATGCAAATTAGATCTAGGAATGATAGGAATTTTATTTCATATAAGTATTAATATACGCATAATGTCATTATAAAAAGATAAGTATTGTTACTAAAAATCTTGAAACTTCATTTTTTGAATAATGATGATTCACCGTCGTCTTTTGGTATGGCAACGGAAAACAGGTTCTTACTTAAACTCTATGTGTGAATAGAATGATCTATATTCAACGTAAATCCTTCGAGTGTTTTCTATGTCTCCGAAATTGAATAATATAAGTGACAAATAGCTCTGAATCGTGGTGGCCTGACGCGATGGTATCAAAACTGTCGCCGCGTCGCTGTAAAACAATGGAAGCGTAACTTTCAATAACTTTCTAAAGTTCATTAAATGAGCAAAACATGACAATGAAGTCATGGTGTAATGCTCATTAGATTTAAACGAGTTTATAACTAAAAATTTACGCTTCAAGAATTAACACAAAAATTCTTAAACATTTCCATCATCTATAGAAAATTATAATTATAATTATAACATAAAAAAAAAGTTAATACGATTATCAAATTTACATTTCTAAATAAAATCCAAGTCCTTGAAACACTTTTCTTTTTCCTATTTCCCGACCGAGACCTTCCAGCTCACATGCACACATACCCCCACACACATATTACATACATTTCGCGCATTCACGATTATCATCTCTTTCTATTTCTCTTTCTCATCGTATCCACTGTCTCGCCATTACCAAAGAAACCATCAAACCAAGATCCGAACGCATTAGTCATGGCTAATTTTTCAAGCGTCGTATAATGTACCTCGTCTTAATACCTTCTGTATCCTGTATCCTACATCCCACCCCCGCACGTAAACTCACGAGAAAAGAACGCGTTCGAGCGCTCGAGGCTGTTGCACGCACGTTTATAACTCGGGGACATTTGTCGCTAGCTGGTTGTATACTGGTGTATTATTAAAATGGTCCATAGCGAGGAAAAAGACGCGTACGCCCCGTCGATTTGCATGGCGTCGCCGCGTCGAGATGGAAAGGAAGAAGAAAAAAAAGCTTGACGACTGCTGCGCTGCGACGCGGGGGTGGAAAGTAGGACGACGTAAGCAAGAGAGAGAGAAAAGGGGAGAAAGAAAGAGAAAGAGAGAGAGAGAGAGAGAGGGTGAGAAGAAGAGGGAGATGTTGGGGAAGGGTTGGGATGATAATTGGCTTGGATGAGAAAAGGGTTTTACACGAGATTTTTTTTTTGGTAGGTAGTGACTGGAAGGAAATTTCATTTGCGGGATATGCACCCCTTGTTTGATGCGATCGGTAAGGAACACGTTTCCGTATTTTCGGCTGAATTGCTTTCTGCGAAGCGTGGTTTGGATTGGGAGGGTTGTTTGTGTGTTACTGTTGCGCGTGTTTGTTTCGTTTCGAGTGAAATTTAATGTTTATATTATCATCTATTGCTGGAGGTTTGGCGATATTAATGTCGTTGTAAACGATGTAATAGATGTTAATCCATTTGGTCATACCTATTGGAAAATATTCAAAGAAATAAATAACTTTTACCAGTTCAGAAAATCCTAAAAATCGATTATTTCGTGAAAGTTTTTATCTAACCAAAACAGTTTCATAGTTAAAGAGTTTCTAATGTAAATATATGTACCGATAGTCAATTTGTATACTGTTATTTTAATGTTATTGAGACAATTTAAATTCAGAAATGTTTATTTATTGATGACGAAAACAAATTCATTCTTACATTAATTAGGTTGTCGTACTCTTCACAGTTTCTAATCAGTTCTGGAGCTAAGAGTACGAATCTCCTCTCAATTGTAACTGTCCCTCAGGGGATAGCTAAACGTATTTTGTAGCGTGAATAACACGTGGAATGTATTATTATGCTAATTTGTGCTTTAAGTTGAGGTTCATTTTCCTATGTATATGTACAATATATGTACAATAGTGATAGACCTTTACTCGGGTATTAAATCCAATTTAGGCAAAATGATCTCGGTTGCATCTTAAAAGATTTGATTAGACATTAAAATAGATAAATAATACGAAATTCAGTATTTACTTAAAAAATATAAATCATGATTTACTTCTAATATTTTTAATAAAAAAAATATATATATAAAATAAAAGTCATAGTATTGAAAAAATTATGATATTGTTTTGTAAAATTTTTGTAGGCGGAGAAAGTACATACTAGAGTGTCAATAAAAGGTAATGTATTGAAAATATTTCTGATATTTTAACGGTACCCCACATTCGACATTTGATTTGAGTTTACGTTCACTTTAAATTTTACGTAGTGAAAATACATTTGGATTAACTGCCAACAGGAAAAGTACATTTTTGTTTTTTTAAAACAACGAAAATTGCTATATAATCTGAGAAAACATTATTCTTTATATGCAACAGACAATAAATTGATTCCCGATAATAGCATTTGTGACGTCTTTTTTTAAATTTCGCTTTTACATGGATATGTTAATATAAAAAACTTAACAGATTCTGATCTACACGAACAACGTGACAGAAATGGATAAATATTTATTATCTTTCACCAGGTCATGTCAAAAGCATTCATTTGTCAATACCAACTTTTATTCAGCAAAAATGAGTATTTACTACAATCAACGGTATAAATTCTCATCAACCATTAATCTGAATTTATATAAAACCTCATATCTTTCTAATTAATGTTTACAAAACAACTCTGCCTTATCTAAAAGTACCGCAATACGTTATTTTTTCCAAATAAATCGACAACATTTAAATGAGATAAGACCAATCTCCCTCTCTTACCAGGATTCGAAATTGAAACGCATTCGAACGCATTCAACCACATCCAAGTCCCTTAAACCTCCTCCCACACACTCACACATCCTCTACTATACCTCAGCGCGCAATAAAATCACACCACGTGTCGCTGTTGAATAAATAAGACGCGTCGAATTGATATAGGTTCGACTTCAAATTCATCTATAGCCCGCCGTACACGCGTTGTAAAAAGTACATGCGCCTCTACCGTAGATTAAGCAAGTGTGGCTGGAAATTGGAATACCTACATCGTACCGCAATATGTGCACTCGGCTGTCTTGTTAGCGTGCCTGGTTGTAAATTCGTTTAGGCCATGTGCGCAAGTGTCTATCTATTCCCTTCTGTAACACACTCTGTCTCTCTTCCTTGATCGTTCTACATATCGATTATTAATTTTCATCGGGAGAGCGAACGCGTCAAAGGTGCCACATATATGCACGTGTGATATTTAACCCTTCGCGTCCTGTCGATTCTCTTCGGTAGACGCGGTTATAGGCATTACGCCTTTTCGTTTTTTCTTTGCACGGTATGGTGGTAGTGGCGTTTGAATTTATGGGGGTTGGAATTTCCGTGGGGTTTGTATCTGGGTCAAGGTATATTTAGTCCGAGTCTAAATATTTTATTGAGTTGATTTGCCGGAATGTATAAGAATAAAAGATTGGATGTTACGAATGGGAAGTATATTATTATTATTTCTTTCTGCATTGTCGAAAAAGTTTAAAAAAATAATAGGTAGAATTTAAAGTTGGCTTAATAAAACTATAATACGTCAATCAATTCATAATATCGTGTTTTAATTATTATAACACATTTTATTGTAATTTAAAAATGTTTAAAATATTCTTTTTTAAATTGAATAGTTTGACATTCAACACGTGGTATAGTTTTTATTGCTTGTTCACAAAAGAGAATGCCCATGAGTATAAGGTAAATCTGTCTCATGAAGGGAACGTACGAAATCACTTTCATCGTTAAGAGCGCAATTGACAACTAATTTTTAATAAAAAATTACCCTTCCAGCACGCGAAGGGTTGCTTTGGAAATAAAATTATTAATATTGATAGTTTTTCTCACTATCTTTCTTTTGAGAATTAACTCATCTATTTAAAAGCGTGCAAAGCCTCGAATTTTTGGAATATTTAGTAAAAGTCTGCTGAAAATTCATGGAAAAATGTTTTCTTTAAAAAAATTTTTATAGCCACTTTCCCGCGTGCACTGGGGATGAATTTTTTTTTTCAAATTAATTGTTTTATTGCGCTCTAAACGATGGAAGTTTACCTTATACTCATGGGCATTTTCCTTGCTTATTACATCACTCATATCTGTTATTTTCATAGTGTAATTTACAGCTAATAAAAGTGAATGTCTAAAAAGGCGGCTTCACGTTATCCGTTAATCGACAAATTATGTTAAATATTATTATCGTGCACTTTAATTAGTTTGTCAACTCATTAATATTGTTTTTTGGGTAAAATATTGGCAATATTTTTTTATTTATTCTTTATATTTATTTGCATTTTACATTATTATTTGAAAATAGAAATCATACATATTGATATAATTCACATAAAAATTAAAGTAATAGGATCCTTTGTTATTAACAATCATATCATTAAGACCGATATTATCTACTACGTGCCCAAGACATTAGCAAATTGAAGAAGACCTTATAAAATATAAAGGTAGTCGATCTAAAAAGGTCGTATAATGAAGTTTCAAAGGTTAAATGTAATGATAAACGTTTCATAAATATTTATTGTTCAATCCTCAAGCACTTTACAATCTGAGATTTCGGTATTATTTGTTCTTTAATTGTTTCAAAATATTTTGTAATCTTTCTTTAATAATTTGTTACAAGGCAATCTAGTTATACTTAATAAGTAATACACATTTTCCTTCTTGCTCATAAGTAGCAATATTTTTTAAAAAATTTTTTAAATTTGACATCAAAATCCGAGAAATCTTGATTACCTCTATTATAGAAACTCTCTAATTCCGTTGACATTCAAATTTTTATAATTTATTTCGTAAAAAAATCATATATTTTTCACATTCCACTTTTCACTCTAATTTAGCAATTCCTCTCTCTTAATAATACACAAACTTTTGCATTTTCTCTTTCTTCTCTAACATAATATTACCCATTACCACTACAATTGAAAGCAAAATCTATTAACAAGTTTTCTTCCTTTTCTCTCCTATTCCATACCGTACACCTCCTCGAATCTAAAATTCAAATTCATTTTCCAGAAATGAAACTTGGCGAAACGCGAATCCGGGTTTCTTAACACATGAAAATCTTTCTAAATTCCCCACCGTTGTCATGCGGCCCGCCGCAAATTACACTACACGCATTTTGCTTCTGAAAGGCCTTTGATATATTCTCCTATTAGATACTACATATACGTGCGTAACACTGGAAAATTTCTCTCTTGCATGCGTTCGCCTCAAAGAACTTTTTCTCCATTTTCGTTAAGTTCATCGAGTAATTGCATTGTGCTCCCGCCAGCGCATCGAGTCAATACATATAAATTTCTCACGCGGCTAAACAAAAATGTATGAACTACGTGTGTATACATTAATTACTAACAGGCCGTTCATATATATATACGTGCGTGTACGGATCGTTAAGTTTTTTTTTTTCGGCGTGGATTTCGCTGGCCATCGATTTTCGGTCGTAAATAGTGAACGGCGCGCTTCGGTCGACCGACCGCGGGAGGGAAAAAATTAATGGTTATAGTGAAGAGGCGAGAGAGAAAACTCCGCGTGCGTATGTGTAAGAGAGGGAAAAAAAGAAATGAAGATGTATATTTTATGGATTATTTGCCAAGTCATAAACGTGAAAATCAATCCGGCTGTGCGAGCTGTCTGGCGTATCTCAATTGTTGTTCCTGCAAACAGTCGAAAACCCTCTCGTATATACACATATCGAGCCCGTATCATTTCTCTGTGCGGTGCGTAGTTGCCGTGTATATTGCGCATCCGAAAAATACTATAGAAAGATATACACGCGATGTTCAACTGTACGAGTAAACAAAATTGGCACTGAGAATTATTTTAAGCGAGAGAAAATCGAAGGCATTACAAATATACGCATGTTTTACATGGTGACGCAACTAATGTTATTTTGGAGCTCAAATGTTTGCTTTGGTTGAACTAAGTATACACAATTATAATAAAATAATATTGTTTGAGATTTTATATGTAACCGAAATTACAGTTTCAGTTAGCACTAGTAATTGAATCACTTTGCCATAACAGAACACCTTTAAAAACTTCTTATGACATTCCTTTAAAAAACTTTTTTATTGTACTAAACTAATTTTATTTGTTTTAGTATTCTGTAATTCTTCTTTAAGAATTCAATATGAAATTTGATAAAACACGTTTTAATATTCAAATAAATTAATATATCAGAAAATGCAAATTTATATCTTGTTTTGACAATTACAGGAATTCATGCACAATGTTCTTTAGTCCAAAAACATTGCATGGCTATGTATCGAAAAATTTGAGTCTAACGATGATAAATTGTTATTGTTAAAAAAATATGTTATTTATAAGAGCTATATATAACAAAAACAGAAAACATTTTGTTTCCTTGTTATAAACGAAAAATACAGAAATCGGCTTTGTAAAGAAGTATACAAATATATCTCTTGTTTCCAAAACAAAGTTGTTGAGACAAAAAATGTAGAACGTTGATAAATAAATTGAAAGTGCGTAAAAATAAAAAACCGCTGCCAATTCATTGATTTCCCCTAACTTAATCTGCTGATTTATTTTATTAATTTTTTATTCTTATTATTAACAATATTATTCTAATATATCGTGAGACAAAAAGAAAATCTGTTTTCAAAACACTAAAATTTTAATACAGAAATATTTTCAAAAATAATCATATAATATTAATGAACTTTTGTTACATATTGTCTCTAATATATATACACCATTGTCTATAAATTTTAAGCTGATATACAGAGTCGTTCTCAATAAATTACGATTTGAAGAAAAAAAAAAAATTTAACTCTAAATATCTACCAAATTTATAGACCAATTCTTTTTCCCAAAGAACTTACCCGAAATGTTGAACCTACTTGTGAAAGCAAAATCGAAGAAAATAAGCCTCAGCCAGTAAAAATCGGTGGAGTAAATCATGAGATATTAGCCTATATATACAAGCAAAATTTTATATTTTGTAAATTATACAGTTTAAGGAACATTGATTCACCTTTTCAATTTCATAATCAGGTTGCCAATATCATCATAATTCCGTGCTATCTACACCTCACTAATCATACACACACACACATGCACGCTCATTCCAAATTAAATCACCATTCACCCTCTAACGAATCACACATACACGCACACACACACATATATACATATATTCGCGCTTAAAATGACCGATCAGCGACAAACTCTCCCTCTCAAACCACTCGCATGCACACACATCCTCACATGCATTCACACATGCATATCTCATCGGCAAGTATATATACGCAAGTTCGTCCATGCGTTCAAACTGGATCAAAGTGTGTCACGCGCGGGCGGGCAGTCGAAAACCTTTTCGCAAAAGCCCCGTTTGCCTGAACGCTTTGACATATATGCATACATACATCCAACCACATACGTGTATATATATATATATATATATATAAAATCACATACGCACGGCCGAGTTAATCACGCGTTCGAAACTATCAACTGTACGCGCGCGCGCGTTCCAAATCCACAAGTGCCTGTCTCTCTCTCTCTCTCTCTCCCGCGGGAAAATCGAGTAGCGGGCTGGCACACACGCGATGTTATCGCAGGGAGAGACGAACTTCCGTGCGCGAGCGCAGAGAGAGAGAGAGAGTTTGCCGCGTCGCGAGGGGAATCGCGATGGCCATTTCGAAACTTGATTTCCCGCGTCGCGAGTGTAGGTAGTACTCTACGATTGCCTTGGTTTTGGCATGAGCGTTATATAGTTGCACGCAGGTGTATATATAAATGCACGTGAAAGCACATCTTAATAAGACTACAAGGGCGGATCCAGGAGGGGTAACTGATTTACGGGTAAGCGTAGATAGAAGAGGGTCGTTATGGTTATTTAAGTGGATATGGCAACGGGTAACTGTATGAGAACGTTGTGGCGTGTTTATTGAAAATCTCATGGTGGAATCTCATGTGAGATCTTTGAGACCATCATCATATACATTGTGAATTGTATATCTTGTATAAGGTGGTACACCGGCACTTTGGTGGGGTAGCGGGACTCCGCATCTTGCGGTCGATTACCGAAATTCTATATAGGTATGGTTAGTATACTTGGATAGAGTAAACGATGGAAACCTATTTACGACTTCGTCTAGGTGATTTTTCTCTCTTAACCAATATTGGATGGAAACTGAAATATATGTATTTTCGATATTTAAGCCTATAAAATGTGATATGAATATCTAAAATATATTCGAGCACCAGGTGATAATGAAGCGAATGTATAAGCTAAATGGGTGTATCTCATTTGCTTGAAATAAGTTGCAGGTGGATAAACCCCAATTATATATTGCGAGCTCTGTCCACTGTCAATAAATTAATTACGGTGAGACGCGCTAATTACGTGTGATGCGAATACCACAAACCTTATACCGGAGAATATAAAATTCTTCCTCTCTTTTCATTCGAGGCCATTGGACTATCAAAATCCTGAAGTAAGATCTAGAGCCCTACACCAAGTTTCGAACAGGGAGCTAGTGCTTTTGAAAAAGGTAACTTGCGACTCTATATTCTGGTAGTATGTTATTCACGAGACGAGTAGTATGATTTGGAGAAAATTTTTATGTACGCCACCCATTAGCCTTGGATTTCGGTACTTTTTATCTGTAATATTTGTGTTGTTTTGAAAGACCGCGACGAATAATATATTCGGTGATTATAGACGCGCCAGATATCAATATTCTAATGGGGATTATAGTGGTCTTCATCGACACGTGTACGAATTACGTAATTTTATTAGAGTTCGTGATTGCATAATCACAAACATGTTTTTAAAAAGTTGATGTATTAATGAATACGACTTTGCTATTGTGTATTTTATTTAGTACATTAAAAATGACACTTTTAAAAAATGTAAGAATTGTCCGCACTTTGTACATGAAGTTTTAAATAATTTCCACAGATTCAGATAAATCTATTCATTTTTCATAGAGAAAACTATTAAATTTTCAGAAGAAAAATTGACATGTGGTTAAAATAATTAATCTCAAATTGTAAATATGTAAAATTAAAATATCCAAAAATACAGATATATAATTACACCGTTGCTCCAAATATTATTATAAGAACTGTAAAATTTCTGGATCAAGTTAAAACGGTATATTTGCAAAAGATGAAAAATTAAAATTAAATTACGAATGGTGTCAGTTAATCTGGTCACATACGTTTATACGTCTGGTTATAGCGGTTTTCAAAGAAAATTTAATTAAACCGTGAACTCAAAACGATCTATATAAATTAAAATTTATTGTAATATTTTAAAACACGATTCTTAATTCGCATAAAGAAGTTGTTGCAGCTCTTCAAAAAAAGCTTATCAATCAAGCTCACATGAACGGATATCAATATCCTGCTGGGCTCGTCTTGACCAGTTCAGTAAACTCTATTTAATATAGATCTTGTACGATACCAGTAATAACAGGAAATATAATTAACACACTTACGTCGAATCAAACCTATATATCTGTTCGATTAAACGTGCATATGCTGCGCTATAATTTGATTAACATTTCTCCATTCAATCGAGTTGACATCAAAAGAAATAAAATCCACTTCGACGCATCATAAAATATTTCTCGTTATATATTATATCACACGAGAAATTAAATTAAAAAAAAATATATAAAAATATATTGAAAATTCCCTATGAAGATACGTTGCGGTTCTCTGATATCACTCAAAACTTTTATTTTTGACTGCTACTCCATTTCGAATACGCAGCGCGATCCACCCTCACAATAATATACATATTTACAAACCATTCTGTCGAATATTTCTAAACCCCACTTCACACTGTACTGGCTCGTACCCCCTAGTCGAGAAAACAGGACTGCCGCGTCGCGCCTCGGGGCGCGTTTTTGATTTTTCGCAACCGCAACTGCCACGCCTCGTGAAGAAAAAGAGAAAAAGATGCTTTGTATCTCTTCTTTTAATGGGGGAAGGACGAACGGCGGTGAACCAGGCATGAAATGACGTCGAGAAAGAGAGAGAGAGAGAGAGAGAGAGAGAGAGAGAAAGAGAGAGACGGAGAAAAGACGCGTGGCAGCTATATATACGTATATCTCCTCGGAAAAGTCGACGCAGAAAAAGTGAATAGGTATAATACATACATACATATATATCTATATAGTTGTGAAAGAAAAAGGAAAGATTATTCGAAGGACCTGGTATGTATGGATGATGCTTTGTGGCGTTCAAGAGTATGCGTGGGCGGATGACGCGGTAGGATGATGCTACCTGCGAGTCGTGGATGAAAAGGTGTATGTGTATGTGTGTCAAGAGTGTCGATGTGTGTGATGATTGTTCGGGAGCTGATTTATTGATGGCTCTTTGAATTCTTATTGTCGAGTTACTTTTGACGTTTAAATGGGATAAATGAGTACTGGTTGTTTGATATATGAAGTTATCAATGGTATACAAAGAATGATGTATTTTTATGGATAAATTAAAATAATTTAATTTGCATACTGTTGAAAACCGCTGTGTTAATGTTTAAACAAGATCCTTAATACTGTATTTCTAATAATTAATTTTTTCTTTTTTCTTTTTTCTTTATTTATTTACAGTCGCATCCCCCAAAAGGGTATTAGCGATACATATATACATACAATATAGTTACAGTATACTATTTTTCATATTTATGTCTTGTAAAAATTTTAGTATGATACTACAGTTTTCTTTTTTATTGAATGTATCGGATAATTGTTTATTGCATTTGAACTCATTGTTATAAGTTTAATGACTTGGTTATATTCTTTGTTTATTCTTTCTTACTTAGCCAATATCTCAATAGGTCACACATTGCGCCATAGTTCTACGAACTTTATTAAGTTCTCATTTTTTTTATCGAGCAACCCAGTATTATGCAAGTTTCTTTAAGATGTTGATTGCATAACATAAAAAATTACTAAGAACTCAAGCTACCACATATTAACTTTGTATTTTATATAAGTACTTAATTATAACTTTCTCCAAATCGATATTGTTAACAATTAATAAAACGTATATATATATATACATATATATATATATATATATACACACTACTCGCTTACATTCGAACTTATCGCTACAAGCAAGATAACAACAAGTGCATTCATGTACATGATAAAATTTCGAAAAAACAAACACAATAATATCAGATTTGAAAAACCGTACCAACTCCTACGCAACTACGACCGTCGCGAAAAAGACACAGACCGCAAGGTCTTTCTCATTCCACACATGGCATTCCCATTACCCTTATACATACATACATAGACACCCACATACAGACAGACAACCGTGGTCACGTGTTTTTTTTTCGCAATTCTCCAGTTTCAGTCGCGGCCGGAAATCAAACACACAGCAGCAACAGTAGCAACTCGCAAAGATAACAAAAAAAGAGAAGCAAGCAACAGACTCTCTATATACACAGTATATGTGCAGTGAGCGAGACACTGGCAAAAAAGAAACGGAAAAATCGTGGTTAGAGAATCGAATGGCTGTTCGCGGAAAGTGAGTAATGTGTGCTTTTAAAAGACACCCCGCGCCGTCGCGTGAAATTGATCCGCTGTGTGCTGTGCGCGGGCGTTTGTATGTATATATATATATACGTGAAGCGCCGAATCATCCCTTACCGTACGACGACGACGACGACGACGATGAAGAGTGTGAGGAGAAGAGGTGCGGCTGAGTGCATCGCGGGTTGCGCAGACTTCTCTTCTGACTATATGTATAATATATATATATGCGTCATCACAAGCGGCGCTAATCACCGGAACTGTGCGGCGACGAGGATTTGCACTGGTGGGTGAGAAAGAGAGAAAGACAATGTTACAATCATCCGAGCAACGAGCAATGATTGATTGTTTACTACTGGAGAACGTTTTTGCAAAGGATTTATGGGTACAATGGTTTTCGCGTGGTATGAAAATTAGTAGCTTAGTGAATAATGTATATGAGGGGGCGAAGCGGTTGACGTATAGACGATTGAAGAATTTTGTTGAAGAGTTTTGTTGCGAACTATTGGTATATTATTAGAGAAACGCGAATGATGTTTGGAAAAAGTATCCTTTTTTCCGCTATTTAAAGTGTCAAGATTATTTATTTTTAGCACTAAAGTATATATACAATTCAAAGTACTTTGTTTATAGCCTTTCAACTGTTAAAAATATTTTTCTTTGTTAATTAATTATTATACACACGTATACAAACAGTGATATAGAATTTTAAACCATTTTATCATTTTCTTTTTTTAATGAAAGTTTGCGAGTGTATTAAAATAAAGTATACGAAAAATAGCTTTCAAGCTCATTATCTTTCGGAATATACACAAAATATTAAAAATAATTATATCTTTAAAACATTTTCCCCGATAATAACATCGAAATGGAATTCTCGCCCGCCTTTCATATGAAATTTATAGTAATTATATATACGTAAGGAAATTCTATTATGTTCCGTAAATGCGCACTTGAACAAGGCTTTAACATCATTAATAAATACTCATTACATATTCTCTATATACGATAATTTAACGTCTTTCCAATTTTTCCCTTGTATAAACCGAAACAAACCTCTATTTTATTATCACAATAATATACAATATACAATTCCATTTCCTTCCTTTACCTATTAAAGGAAACAGAAGAACCAAACATCATTTCCATCACTACGTTCCTTTTCCTCACTCTGAAGAAATCCCGCGAAAATACGTGCCACAACCGCGCACTACTACGCGCAAACCCACCCCCGCATATATATGGATTTTTAATCAGCCCACACCAACGCGCCGTCGTCGTATACCGCGCCCATAAGTGAACTCTCTCGTCGCTCTCCATAAAGGTGTCGGAGCTCTTACGCGCGCCTCTCGATGGTAATTAGAATGAACGTGCGGAGCACTTGTGCGCCTCTCTCTCAAGCGCGAAATCTCGCGTAGCACTGCGCGCCAGTGCGCGCGATAATCGAGTGAATCGCCTTTTTTTGCAGCTGTTGCGTTCTTTTATTTTATTTTTTTTTGTTTCTGTGTGGAGCAAAGCTTGACTTTTTTTTATATAGCGTGGTGGTGATTCGCTTTTAGCGTCGTGAGGCGATTTGCGCGCGAATGACGCGTGACTGGAATATACAGGCAGTATTGTGGAAGAGTGCGAAAATCGGTTGATAAGATTGACGTTTAGTGTTTTCGCCTGTTTATTTATGTACACAGCGTTTTGTTCGGCTTTTTTTTTTAAAGAATTACTTTTTTTTTATGTTTAGTAAAGGAGGTATATTGTTTTATTTTTAGTAAGATTGTTTCTTTTTCAGAAGCATTCTCTCGAATTTGCATATTCTGATGTTACGTTCGTTTTTATGTTGTTTTGCTAACTTTAGCCGTATATAGTTTTCGAAATTCTATGCACAATATTTAATGCATCGTTTGAATTTGTATTGTTAAATTTAAAGCAATGACGCAAGCAAGAGTGATGCTATTGTTTGAAATCTTGTTTAACGATTTTAAGAAAATTTTATTTAGTACGCATACTTATGGTAAATTTGAAGTGATCAAACGCGGAAACATATTAATATGTGAATTAATTAACAATTTTGAAAATAACATACATAGTTGTATAATTTTTTTAACTACTTCCAAACTTTTCAACAACATTACTGTTACAATATTATACTTCCTTAAATTATAATTACTGATGCTGTTGATATTTGCGTACAATCATACTTTCTTGTATACGGTACACAACTGTAATAGTATCGTTGCGCAACAAGGGGAGAATGGAAGCTATTTCAAGCGAGTGCTGAAAACATTTCACCAGCGAGTCTGAAATAGCTTTTTTTCGATCCTGTGTTGTACACCGATTTTTTTCCAATGGAAGTACTATAACATAATGGCTTTTTTATGCGCGGAAATTGAGAATTTCGTGTCGGACACAACATACAGTTAAAAATTTTATCCCCTACTCAAGGTGTAGCTGTGAATAATATTATTATCTTTCGATTTTTTAAAGCATGCTTCAAATGTGCCATTTTTTACTCAATTTTCATGGAAAAGAGCTCATTTAATTTATGCTCGTATTGAAAAAAAAAAATACTATTACCTACTATTTCATATGTATATTTTAATCGTACAATATATCGACTATTTAAAATATATTTAAAATAATCAATGATTAATTCTAATATGATGAACAATTTTCCAGTTTTCCATTACATCAGCTTTCGAAATCCCCTCACTGGGATCTTTTCTGATCAGCTGGCAGATGGCGACCTCGTCCAGTCACCCGTTCGGTGCTTCCGGACTCTACAGTCTCTCCCCCTCCCACACGCGCAGGCGACAAGTTCCACGTGGTGACTGTACTGCAGCAGCTGCCTTACCTGTCCTCTTTCTCGCCCCAAAAAGCTTGTCAAGCAACGACGCGTCAAGTGTGTTCGCCCACGACGACGCGTGTAACTGTGTACATAATACATCTGGCAACATTTAAATATACCTAGCCGGCAAGATGGTGCTCGACCTGGAGCTCTTCCGCGAGGACAAGGGTTTTAACCCGGACAAAGTACGCGATAACCAGAAGAGACGTTTTAAGGATGTCACCCTCGTCGATACCGTTATCGAGAAAGACAAGACCTGGAGGCAGTTACGGCATCGAGCTGACAATTTGAATAAATTGAAAAATCTATGCAGCAAGATGATCGGCGAGAAAATGAAGAAGAAGGAGGCCGTAGGTGAGGATTTCACAGTGCCACAGGAGATTGCCGATGATCTGGATAACCAGGTGACCTCGGATAACCTCAAAGCCCTCACCGTCACGCAGATCAAGAGGATCCGAACGCTAATTGATGAGGCTATAGCTGCCAATGATCAGGAACTTCTTAAGACTGAAAGCGACAGGAATTTTGCTCTAAGAGAGGTTGGAAATCATCTCCACGACTCTGTGCCAGTGAGCAACAATGAGGAGGAGAACAAGGTTTGTTGGCTCAGTGATTATTTGGGTTCTTTCTTTAAATACGTTGTTTAGCTTTTTTATTTGTTATGTAAAATTATTATAAAACTATGATTTTTGATAGGATACGATATTACTCTTTCGATGCAACTTTTAGTAATAGGATAAACATATTTCATCATTTACAGTAGGTTGAACATTAACTGTAAGATTGCTTTTTTGATCAATTAAAATAATAATAAAAATTTCTATAGAATCTTCATCAAAATTCTTGTAAAACTATATTATTTAAAAGAGCGATGAAACAAATTTAATTAGTAATTACCATAAGAAAAGTTGTAAAAATTCTTTAAACTAATATTGATTAAATAATCCAGGTGGAGAGGACGTTTGGCGACTGCACGCAGAGAAAGAAGTATTCACATGTAGATCTCATACATATGATAGATGGTATGGATGGAGAACGTGGTACAGCAGTAGCTGGTGGTAGAGGATACTTTTTGACTGGTCCAGCTGTGTTCTTGGAACATGCCTTAATACAATTTGCTCTTAGGAAGTTGTTCGACAAGGGCTACAAACCCCTTTACACTCCATTCTTCATGAGAAAAGATGCAATGCAGGAAGTTGCACAGTTGGCTCAATTTGATGAAGAGTTGTACAAAGTAAATATTTGACTATCTATACAAAAGTATTTAGATTAATTATATTATTAATTTTATAAAGAAAAATATTCATTTTTCATTACTTTAGGTAATAGGAAAAGGTAGTGAAAAAGGAGATGAAAATGAATTGGAAGAGAAGTATTTAATAGCTACCTCAGAACAGCCCATAGCAGCATTCCATAGAGGGGAATGGATTCCTGAAGCTTCTTTACCTATTAGATACGCTGGCCTTTCAACCTGTTTTAGGCAAGAAGTTGGTTCTCATGGAAGAGACACTAGAGGAATATTTAGAGTTCACCAATTTGAAAAGGTAAACTAAGTATAATTTTGAATAAAATATTTATCAATATTGTTTCTAAATACTCAATGATCTGTTTACTTCAGGTAGAACAATTTTGTTTAACTTCCCCCCATGACAATAAATCATGGGAAATGATGGAAGAGATGATTAGGAATGCAGAAGCATTTTATCAGGAATTAAACATACCATATAGAATTGTAAATATTGTATCTGGTGCTCTGAATCATGCTGCTTCTAAGAAACTTGATCTCGAAGCATGGTTCCCAGGTTCTGGAGCATTTAGAGAACTTGTATCGTGCAGCAATTGCTTAGATTATCAAGCTAGACGATTATTAGTCAGGTAAATTGCATTTTCTTTTTAAATTTATTACTGTTAAAATTATCACGTACTTATTTCGTATTGTTTCTTAAATAGATATGGTCAAACAAAGAAAATGAATGCTGCAACTGATTATGTACATATGTTAAATGCTACAATGTGTGCAGTGACTAGAGTGATATGTGCTGTATTGGAAATTAATCAGACAGAAACTGGAATTACAGTACCAAAAGCCATAGCACAATTTATGCCTACACAATACCAAGAGGAGATTCCTTTTGTTAAGCCTGCACCAATTGATGAAGCAGAAACAAAGAAGCAGAAAAAGCAAAAAGAAAATATGAATAAATAGGTTTATTTATTCTGATAATTATTTATTAAAATGCATTTTCAATTTTCTAAGCTGTGAACTATTTTATTAATTTATCTTTGCTTTTCTGATAAACTTTATATTGAAAGGGGTTATACTTAATAGTATATAGCATCAACTTTTTTAAAAATTTTTATTCTAATTAAAATTTAAAAAATTAAAAATACTTTATTATAAATATAGATTTTTATAAATAATCAAGTTCCTTCATCTTCAGCTTTCATTTGTTCTATTAATCTTTTACGCTCCTCCTCCCGTTTTAAGTTATTTAAAACTGCAGCTTCAAAATCAACATCAGTTTGTTGAGGTTGTGTGTTCTGAAAGATAATAAAAACAGTTAAGATAAAATTTAGTAATATTTATAGATAAATAATATTTAAAGAACACATGATGCTACTAACAAATATGTCTGGTACAGAAGAGCAACTAAGACCTTGAGGTACTTGATGTCTTCTAGAATTCGATGCACCTCCTGCTGAAGGAAAAAGACTTCCCCCAGTGAATGATGAACTAGATTTACTTTGAGATGTTTGTGTAGATTTTGGATCTTTCCACATTCCTTCTAATTTAATAGGATTGGCTATTAAACCACATTCATAACTTACTGCTGATAGCTAAAAAATGTTAAATTTTTTAATAAATTACCATGCTATTAAATTCATTTTATATTTTATCAAGTATACTTACAGCTGCTTCATGATTCTCATATTCAACTAATGCCCTACCCTTTTTTGTAGCAGATACAACTAATGCTGATATTTCACCATGCTGTAATATTCAAATTTACAATTTAATATTGAACAAACATGTTCAAGCTTAAAATATTGCCATATCTGTGCCAGGTTTTAGTAAAACTATATATAAGCTAATAAAAAAGCGTATTACAATTACACACTATTTTTACCTGTTTTCCACTTTTAGGTGTATCTTAAGAAATTTCTTACACAGATGCTAGATTTTGTTACGATTCAGCTTTTATAAATTTGTCTTCTCGACATTGAACTTCAGATGTATATCTGTATCAAAATAATTTTGAATCTGTAACCTGTCATAGATATAGCAGTAATATAAAAATATAAGCAGCTTTTATTTACCTTTGATAAAAACCTATGTAAATTATCATAACTGTAACCTCCATTAGTCTCATCACCTGCAGCTACTTTCCATTTTATCTTAACTCTAAATCCATCCATGCCATACATATTACTAGAACTTGTAGCTGCTAAATCTTTTAAAATTTGTTGCCTCAAAAGTTCTTTCTCTTCCTCGACTAATCTGGAACCCTCTTTTTTCAATCTATCTATTTCAGCTTTAAGTTTTTGCTCATCAGTCTTAGAAGAAGTATAACTTGCAGTTTGTGAAGTTTTAAAAGCTTCCTCACGAGCCTCTAGATCATCTATGAATTTTCTTCTTTTCGCACTTGATGCTTTCTTCTCTACTTCAATTTGGATTTTTCTATTTACAACTCTATCATAAGCAGCCTAAAAGTATGTTAAATATTTATTATAAATTATTCAAATAAATTGATTACTGTATGTTATAAACATAAACATACCCTAGCTGCAGTATCTGTTAATATTTCTAATGCCTTTGATAATTGTAAGAATAATTCAGCTGCTTTTGGATTGTCTCGGTTTTTGTCAGGATGGCAGACTAAAGCCTTTTTACGATAAGCTTTTCTTATCTGAAATAAACAATAGTATTTTAGGAATATCTTTATATACAGAAAGAAATTTGCATCAAACATAACCTCATATAAAATAATACATTGTTCATGCACTAATTACCTCTGCTTCATCTGCTGTTATGGTTGCTCCAATAATTTCATATAAATCTAGTTTCATTATATCGTCATCCATTTTTATATTCTTTTTGTTTACTTTGTTACAATAAAAATATTAAATAATATTTTGTCAACTATCTAGAGAAAATTTGTATTTATCTATCCACATTTATTTTATTTCGATCTTGTCTCACAAACAATCCATACTTTTAAAAACAGTTAAATCTCGTTGAAACAAATTAAAGATACTGTACAAGAAAATCATTAGTTAATAATTGATTATGTTGATTATACTTATTATTTACTCGTTTTACGAAGTCATAAGTAACACGATATTATGTTACACCGGTAAAGGCGGTAAACTAAAAATTTGCCTTTTGCGCGACATGTCGTCATTTCACATTTGTGCTTCTATACCTGCATCTGCAATTACTCGATCGGTAAAGTAGGTCACAGTTTAATTCCAAGATCATTTGAACACTATTAGAAATAAAACTTCAATTAATTTTTTACGTTTTACAAATAATATTTTTGGAATTAAAGAAAATAGAATTTAATATTTTTGGAATTAAAGAAAATAGAATTTAATATTTTTGTAAAATTAAAATTAACTAAAAATAAATTCAATTTTGATTTAAAATCCATAAAAATTTACACGAATAAATAAAACTAAAATTCATTAACATTAAATTTTTTAAAACTCTTCTCACACGAGCTTATATACCCTACAAAAATTGATCTTGCAGTGATCTAATTTATCAGTCATCATCGATCACAAACGCTTTTCTACTCCTATATTACTCAACAGTGTCGATAACCAACCCCTATAGAATGTGGTTTAACTGTACGCAGGTAATCTTACAAGTGATACAGCACGTTATCCTCTTCCGGTTATCTGTTATCAGATGGCAGCTCTGCTACCCTTTGCCAATCACATATTCAACATTACTCTATTGTATATACTATAATCAGATATATTGGATTAAAAAGGAAATACATATTCTTTTTTTTTCTCCTCGCCACTTTTATTGAAGTCTGTTCAAATATTCCTAGTTGTATTATTTTAAAATTCTAGGAAATTCCAAATGAAAAATTCGGATTCGTAAAGCGGGTTTTACTATATACTAAGCTCGTGGAAACTCCGGTCCTTTTTTTCGTGTAGTCGCGAACTTTTAGCCTCTCTGTATATGCTTAGCTGCATTCGCTTTGCCCTGCCAAAAACTCGAACAAATGTTTTATTTCTTTTTTTTTTTTTTTTGTTAAAATTAAAGTACGAACCGTGGAAACCTTATTCTCTCGTCAAACAATGTTCGTTTCTAACAATTCCAATTTACTTCAATTAACAATTTATGTAATATTCAACATAAACCAACGTACACATTGTAAAATCGCAAAAAAAAACCATTCCCTACACCTCACCCCATCATCGTTAAACTTACACCACTGGATAACTAAAAAACCAGACGTAGAATAACGTGTCGAATATTGTGCACAGATAGGACAAAATATACGTACAAAAAAACGCGAGAGAGAGAGAGAGAATCAGGTGAGACTACATATTCCACGAGCGGACACACGCGATATGCAAACGAGCCGGAATGTACAGAGTATATGCAACAACCACTGTGGTCGAAAAAAGGAGAGACAGAAGCAATGCGACGCGCTTGTGAGTTTGCAGAGAAAACATTAACAATTTTTCAAGGAATACACTGTTATCCCTGCCCTCCAAACGATCCAGATACCACCGACGACGCGCCGTATAAGTATACATTGTCCTCGCGCGGATTGTTTCCACGCGCGCGCTCATTGTCTCATTTCCAATGGCGTTTATCTCTTTATTTCGAAAAATAATACAGAGCTCACACTGCTACTGCTGCTGCTGCCGTCGTCGCGTAAGGCTATTTTTTCAGTCATTTGAGATTATTGAGAAATGGTAAGAGTGTGGAGTGTGCTACATTATTGTGGTTAAACATATAGTTAGTTTTGTAATATTTTAATAATATACTTGCTTTGTGAAATCGTGCAACTAATTAACATTTTTGTTTGTCAATTTTTATATTTATAAATGACTCTTCGTTTGTTTACTGAAGCAGAAAAATTCGGAGACACTTATAAATGTGTATTTTCGATGTTGATTTTTCAAAAATAGCATTTTCCGAGTTTTATTTTCGTTGATCCACATGCGTAATCGCGTTAAAGTTTCGAAAGCGCCCTCTCTTCAAAATATGCTCTCTCCCGTTCTAACTTTGCGCCATATCCAAACTTAAAATGATTTATGCTACTGTTATTCAGGGGAGTAATGAAAATGATAGGCAAGTTTATTGTCTGTTAAAAATCTTCCATGTGTATGTATATATATATATATATATATATCTTTTTATATAGCTATATACGGTCGCAGAAGCAGCTATTAAAGCAACACTTTTTATTTTTCCGATTGGGCGCTCGTGATTCAGACGGCTTTTCATAATAAATCACTTTTAAGTATATCAGTCAAAACTTTTCAAATGATTCGTCTGGATTTTTTTTTCGATATGATAGATTAGAAGTATATGCTTATATATATGCTTTAGTTTTCTTTTCGTAAATTCCAAGCTTTTTAGGTCAGTTCAAAATAGCATTTTTAGTTTTCAAAGTTATAAGCCTGCTTTCGTCAGATCGGTTGTACTTTTAGATAGTTGTACTTTTTAATTGTCGATAAATTATACAAATTCAGACGTTATTATAGTATAGTTACAATATTACTCAAACTACTATATATACATGACAAACAATTTGACCGATTCAAATTAAAAGCTCTCCATTCCAACTCCCAACCACGAAGTGGCTAAAGATGCTTTAATATAATCCAGCAGCAGAGGAATATTACACGTTTTACGTTTAAATTCGAAACTAATATCATCAAAATTCTACATTTCATCAAAATGAGATCCCCCCCAAAAAAAAGAAAAACGAAAAACAAGAACACACAAATGTCACCTCATCGTTTTCACCCCCTATATTTCCCCCATCAAACAATTATATATACGAGGCAAAATTATAACCCAATTTAATTAAATTAATTAATAAGCACTCTCTCTCCCTGTCTCTCTCTCATTCCGGCGCACCGCGACAGCGTGTCCGGTGCGCATGCAAATAAACCTCACAACTCCCCTCTCTCTCTCTCTCTCTCTCTTTCCCTCCCTCTCTATATCTCTCTCTTGCTCACGCGGATCGTATAATTCCAGCATCGGCACCATAAATTACGCTCTTTCCCTTCCTCCTTCCTCTCTCTCTCTCTCTTTCCGGGAAATCCCTCGCGCACGCACGCGTTTCGTTTATACCCCCCGCTACGTCGGCAGTGCTTCGCGGCGACAACAGCAGCAAAAAAAAAGCATACGTCACTGCAACGACATCACGCGCTCGCTCGCCTAAAAATTCATACGCATCCGGTGCTCCACACGCGCTCGTATGTGTCCCACCCTGACGCTTACGTGTGTATATATATATGTTCCATCCCCTATACATATATATATATATATATATATATACACACGCATCAGCAGCAACCGTAGAGAGAGAGAGAAAAAAAGCTTCGGTTTAGGTTAAGGCGCATCAGACAAAAGGATTTCGTCCTCCCCTTCGGAGCGCGCGCAAGAGAAAAGAGAGGGAACGAACGGCATGAATGGGCTGCTGGACCAAGTGCGCCTTTGAAAATCGAAATCAATGTAGTCGCCCCGCTCTGCTCTGCTCTCTCTCTCTCTCTCCCTCTCGCTCACCCGGCGGCGGCGCGCTTTGCCCACGCCCAAGTCCTCGCTGCTGCTCCGCGCGCGCTCTCACTCACTCACTCACACGTATACATACACACACATATATATATACATATATATATATATATATATATATATATACACACACGTATATAGACGAAGGGAGGAGAAAGAGAGAGAGAGAGAGAGAGAACGCAAGAGAGGGTGAATCGACGCGCCCCAGCCAGCAGCAGCAGCCAGCAGCAATGGCAAGCTCCTTGCCCTCGTCGTGAAAGAGAGCGCGCGCGTTTCTTACGTGTGTATATATATATATATATATGTATATGTATGTGTATGTACGATTGTATGTTATAGCACGTGTGAGTGAGTGTGTATGTATGTACTACGTCGGTTCAGAGGTCTCGTCCGCTTGTTTATCGGTTGCTAGCTCTCGCGCTCGCGCAAGCAAGCCGCGCTTCCTTCGGGCTTTTGATCTCCAGAGTTTCGAGGGATATATAGGAAGAGCTGTGTGTAGTTGCTGCCACCACCACCACTGCTATTCTTGCTTCATTCTTTTTTTTTCCTTCTTTTGGTTCGATCACGTATATACTGGATTTTACGTTTTTTTTTTGTTCGCGTAGTTTTATGGTCGATGGGTCGTTAAAAGTTTGATTGAGATTGATTTGATAAGGGAAATGATATTTGTAGAATTTTCGAAGGGGTAGAAGGAGCGTGAGTCATGTGGGATTGGATTTTGTAAAGTGATTAGAATTTTCGTCGTGTATGGAGGTTCATGGATGTGTGTGATTGTGTCGTTTAGTAGTGGATTGTCGATAATAGATATATATATATATATATAAGAGATCAATATTGTTATTTATATTGTAGAATGTAATAAATTGATTTATCAAAAGGGTATAGTCTCAATTTTTACAGCTAATGGGGAAAGCTATTAAATACCATTATCCCGTGGAAAAAGACATTTATTTGACTATCGGATATGCCCCGCTATAATTGAATTACACAGAGAGGAATTATTTTAAAATCACGAGACGCTGCATAGCGCGACGATTTTTCTTTATTAATATTCATATATAGATTAATTGACATGTTCAAAAATTGTAGCAAAACGTCACTGTAGAATTGCAACAATTAGCGTAAGGATGATTTTTCAGTTTAAATTTCATTCTTCCCTTTTACCGAGCGAGATACGCTTTGGAGCTTCTACGGGAACAATTAAGGACTAATGACCAGACGCGCGGAAAGCTTTATATATGAGTGCTAGGAATTATCATTATTACCCGAGTGTAATGACTATGAGACGATATATTTTTCTCGGGAAAGAGACTTTTCGAATTCATGTCTTCATGCTCGGTTGTAAAATGCGAAATAGTAATGTGAATTCGTAAAAACGGAATTGCATCATAATATATACGCTGAAATTATGATGTAAAAAGTGTTGTTAAGATGCAGTATTTACGAGGTGAATTGAGAAATGAGAAACTTAATCCTCGAGACGTAATAATTTTGCCTTTTTATAAGGCGCGCACCACTCGCGCGACTTATCTGAATCAGATAATTGTATTTGTTCTGGAAAAGGGGACGTATTATACCTCTTAAACCAATCAATTATATCCGCTTTCTTTCATCAAATACACTTTATGCAGGTAAAAGATATAAAAATCTCTTAGATACCTATTTCTATAGAAATAAAATGATTACACATTTATAGCAATGATATAAATATATTAAAAAAAATCTTTAACATTTCGAAGACCAGATCCATACCGAAATTTCAAAACTAGATGAAAACCATATCGTAGTTGAAAATTCTCAGCAAATTCCAACTCGGATATATATAACTCCGGCAACAATCTACACTTTCTCGCGAATTCAAACGCGCACTTTAATCACGCTTATCAGAATATTCCGTTAGCGTGTCGGAAGTAAAAGTTTACTGCTCTCTCTCTCTCTCTCTTTCACCCTCTTCGCAAACTCGCCATTCGTCCCGGACGGTAAAAATTAATTAAACACTTTCATAACTCGATTTCAGAAAAACTATAATATCCAAGGGACACTGCCGCAGCGTTTCCACCCGTAGATGAAACTCTTCAAATTCGTCCGCCAGAGATATTAATGTTCTCTCTTTCGCTCTCTCTACCCGGAGACCGTACGCTTATACCTCTGCGACTCTATCCCTCTCTCTCTCTCTCGCTTCTTTATTTTTTTTTCTCCCTTTTATATATATACTTCTTCTACAACTACACCTTTTTTTCGTCTACGACCGATTTTTAGCACAGCTCCGCTCGCTCTTTCTTCACCGGGTCTTATTTATTTTTCTCTTTAACCCCCCCTCCCCTTCCTCTTTTCTTTTGCACTTATTTCTCCATCTCCGCTCCTTTTTCTTCCTGTTTTTAATTTCCTCTCCTCTCCCCTCCGCCTCTCTCTCACTTGTTTTTCTTTCTTATTCACCCCACTCTCTCTTACTAATTTTCCCTTAGTTTTTCATTTTCCGCCTGCCCCCCTCTCTCTCTCTCTGCCCGACTCTTATTTATTTTTACATTCGTTCCTCGTCGTTCCCTTTGTTTTTCACTCTCTCCCTCTCTCGTCGCATCGAATACTTGCCGACGACTAATTGCATTCGGATTCGCTATCGAATAAACGAGTTCGCGCGTGCGCGCTCACTACGAAGCTGAAAAGTGCATTCGTCTTGCGCCTTGGCTCTTATTTTATAAAACGATCTCGTGTTACTAGTGCCTATTAAGTTAGAGCACGCGAAAGCGAGATGACGACGTCGACGACTACAGCGACACGACGTAGTTTTGGAAGACAAAGAAAAGCGCCTGCGGGCCTGAGAGATGCTTGTTCCCACCTGTTATATGTAACTTTTTTCTAGTGAAGCGCGAGCGTGTGTAATCTGAAAGAGAGAACGAAGAGAGAGAGAGAGAGAGAGAGAGAGAAACATCAGTGCCTTTTAAAACCTCGTGATAAACTTGAAAATTACAGGAATCGCATCTATCACGAGCTATAAACGACACCGCGTAATATAGATCTCACTCTCTTTGTGCACACACGAAGTGTAAGCCACAGTAGAAAACGACGGGGCATAGTCAGACACGCCCTCGAAACTTACGACGACGACGACGACGCTCACAAGCCAATTCGTTTCTGTCTCTCCCTCTTTCATCTTCTTTCTCTTTCTCTCTTCGACTAACAAGTTAAAATCCACTTGAAATTACTCTTGACAATCGCTTGCTTGCATAAGCGCACGCTCACGAGCGAATTAGCCATCCGCTAAACTTCCAAATTAACTGCGAGCTCTTATTAAAACGCTACCGTTGCCACTGCCGCCAAGAGCCATAAATTTTTGATCCGCCAACTTTGAGAATTCCCTCATCTCTCTTTCTTGCCTGATGCTACAGCACGGACGCGTAACTTTTATTTCTCCCTCGCAGCAGCGGCATCATCCCTTTTGGCACGGTTCGCAGGTCGGCATCGCACGCGGTTCACTTGAATAGCCGCGTTAA
>JAYJLV010042068.1:0-22771 GCA_036873485.1 Torymus texanus
ATATATATATAACATAAACATCCTGTTTTCCTTTGAAATTCTATGAAATAAAGATATTGCAAATAAAAATAACGTCGTAATGAAGTAGAGAAATCACTTCATGAATCAATGTTATGTTCGTTTCATTTGGTTTTCTAAAAAAAAGTTGATAAGACGGATAGTTCTGTCCTTCTCTATTTATATTCACAGTGCCAAAGTACTTTAAAACGTATTCATTGAAACATATTTTTCTATGTATCTCATTGTGCTCGTGCGTAAGAATCACATAAATCGAACAAAAATCCAATATTTAAGGGTAACAAGATGTTATTGTGTATGATGAAAGAAAATTTTATATGTATATTGTATACAAAATAGTTATTGTACCTTAGAACATACGGCGAAGTATTAATTATGTACCGATGATTTTTAACAATTCGACACAAACATGCGCGTGAATATCGAGCGTTCTTTGATGATAAGTCGCACTTCGATGTACTACGTGCGTGCAACATTTTTTTGTAATAATGTTTAAGTGAATTTATACCGGCCTGATTATGGTATTAGTCCAACGAAATAAAATATAAAAGACCTCAATAGTCTTGCCATTATAATCAGTGCGTTAATCATTGTACCTTTGCATACCTTTTGAAAAATATTTATATACTATATTACCTTAAAAATAAAATAATTATCATCAAACAATAATAATGTCCTGACTAGATCTGAACTGTTCAAGGTCCAAGCAATAGGGAAAAGAGGTTACAGAAATTCCATCCCGGATAAAAAAAAATATGGCTGTATAGGAAATTAAATTGAATGGAATTTCTGTAACCTCTTCTCCCTATTGCTTGAACTATTATTTCAGAAAGATGAATCATCTACTTCCAAAAAAATTTAACAAGCATATATTGTAGTTGTTAATACTAAAAATTTTTATAAGTGACAATAATTATTCTATAAGATCCTTATAGTCATTCGGATTGTGTAAAACCCGTAATTGGACCAAAATTCTCTCCCTCACTCGAACTTTGCCGCTTAGCGTGAAAAGTTAGGTCACGTGACCTTACGGCTATATGTGCGATCGCTCTCGCGATATGTGGAAAATCCCGCTCAGCGATTCGTTCAAAGTTAATCCTTCTCTCCTTCCTATCTCTCTCTCTGTATATACACAAATCCTCTCTTTTTCTCTCGCTCTTTTCTCGCACGCTCTCCCGGCTCTCTTTCTATCACACGCGCAACGCGTATATGTATATATATACCATCGCGCGGTTGCAAGAGAAAGAAAAGAGAACCCCAACAGCGACGAGTTGAGTCGCCGCGCGCGCGTTCTATAGTGTGCGTCTCGTCTCCCCTGCGCGCGAGAGAGAACGAGAGAGAGAGAGTGAACTCGCGAGGCCGTCGCGAGGAGGAGGAGGTGTGTGCATGCGCGAAAGAGAGGAACAAGGACAGAGTGGAGAAGAGGTTAGCATACGGAGGTGGAGGTGAAGGAGGAAGGACAGCAGCAGGACATATAGATAGACGAAGAGTGAGAGAGAGCGCGGGACGGACAGCAGAAGAGAAAGAAACGCCGCGGTTTGGAGTAGCGGCTGCGCGCATAGCCATCGAATATACACAACATATACACATCCGCTGCCGCGCGGAACGTGCAGCGCTCTCCCTGCGGCTCTCTGCCTCTCTCTCTCTCTTTCTCGCTCCACTACACACACTCACACACGCACGCGGAGGCATTACTACACGGATACATAGGAGAGGAGAGGAGAGGAGAGGAGAACAGCGCGTTAGGCAGCAGTCTTCACTCCTGCCGTGTCCGCGCCGAGGAAGCCCTCCCTCCCACCCCCGTCGCCGCCGCCGCCGCCGCCGCTAGCGAAAACACGAGTGAGAATCGCCGCTAATTCATCACTCTTCGCCCCCGAGGTTCTCTCTTACACACAGATACGATCGTAGGATGACGTCGGGGATAGCCGTCGTCGGGGGCGCGGCCGCCGTTCCTCGCCTTCCCCAGGAACTGGTCGTTACGACCAGTCGCTAGAAGGAGAGGGAGTAGATGTGAGACAAGACAGCAGCAGCAGTGGTAATATTAGCAGCAGCAGTAGCAGTGTCTTCTGGTAGCTGTCTGGAAGAGGAGGTACAGAGGTTTTTGGAGGAAGGAGACAGGTGATCATGGCCACGCAAGGACAGAGCAGCGCAGCAGCTGCAGCAGCCAACGGACCACCTGGAGTCACAGCTAGCAAGAGCCCATTGTCTCTATCGCCTCAACCTCATCAACAGCAACAGCAGCAGAGTAACAACTTTGAACCACTGGACAAGAGCTCGTCTAATACATTGAAGGTATGTTGGAGTTTAATGATCTTTTTATGGTTTGCAAGTATTGTGTATACATATTGGAGCAAGGGTGTATATACAAAGAAATAAAGTTTTTATGTAGCACTAACGTAGGTGTACTTATAATATGTATGCTTTGCTTGTTGTTTATAATTGCTTTAATTGCAGTACACAGGTATAATTGGATTGTTAGTAAAATTGTTTTGTTTTATAAATTATTTGAAACACTTAATCTTCAAATGTTTTTCTTTGTTAGGAGTCTTTTGTTTGTTTGATTTTTATTTCTGTTTGTTTCGAATGTCTAGATATTTATGGAAATATTATTTCATTACATAAAACCAATTTGTTTATAATTTTCACATATTGTTGTAACAAAATATAAAGTAGAATTTTAAAGATTAATAAATTTGATACATATTAATTTATTTAAGAATTATACTTAGATGTACTTATATACGTATTGTTGTAACATTCTAAGTGAAAAACCATGACTTTATTACTTTATGACTTCAACACTTAATTTTTGTAATAGCAAGGTTTCATATAATTGCATTTAAATTAAATAAACAAGTCAGCAAGTTTAGTCTATTGATTACATTTAGTCACAAAGGAATGCTAAGACTGCTAAATGCATTTGTAAACTTTGATACCAAGAACAACTTGTTTAAGAAGTAGTGTCAATTTTATTAGTATTTAGTATTTCAAACAGAGTGAACGTAATTTGTTTTTAAACTTTTGTCAGTAAGAAATAATAATTTAATGTTTATTTAAATAGTTAAAATAATTAAAAAATATTAATACATTTTTATCTCTATATTTAAAAAGTGGATTTTATTATTATTCATTAAAAATGATACATTGTTCTATTTTTAATTTTATAGCGTAATCCAAAAATGGAGCTGTGCAAAACAGATTTGTTAAAACTTCTTGGGTATTTGGAAGGTGAACTACAAGCTCGTGATGTAGTTATAGCAGCATTGAAAGTAAGTCTTCTTTTTCATCTGTAAAAAAATGTTGCATATATTAGATGTAATTGAAATTAAATTTCATTTATTGTTTACAGTCAGAGAAGATGAAACATCTCTTGAATTCAAGATATCGAAGTGGAACTTCTGATCCTTATTTTGCTCTTGCGAGAGATACAGCTCTAGTAGGTGGCCCAAGTAGTTCACAAGGGAACCCCAGTGAACAGATGCAAACAACCTTGGAAACTTTGCTTGCTCGGCAAAGGCATATGAAAAGTCATATGGCAAGAGTAATGAAAAGTGCTGAGCTTCGACATAGAAAGGTTTGTGTTTTCATCTTTTCTGTTATCTATCTATAAAAAAATTTATTCGCGTGGAATGTTTGATTTACAATTAGGTAATTAAGGAGTTGGAAGAAGAGAAGCAGAAACATGAGCATGACACGGCTCAGGGTGACGACATAACGTACGGGCTGGAAAAAGAACGAACTTGGCTGAAAAAAGAACTGGAGCTGGAAAGAACTGAAAAGACACGTCTTGAAGCTGAGCTCAAAAAACTACATGAAACTCTGAAAGAAGAGAAACTTCGTCATAGAGAGATTGTTCTCGTACTTTTGGCGGACCGTAAAAAAATAATCATGAAGTACATCGAAGAGCGCAAAAGATCAGAGTTTCTTGTTCAGATTCTCAACGAGGAAAAAGTATAATTCATTTCTTTTAATTGCCCAGAATTTCCTTCTTCAAAAACTCATCCACCAAAAATTATTCATTCTAGGTACGCACCGACTCGATGGCGGAAGGCCTCGAAGAGGAGAGCAAAAAGTCTTTACTCATGGAAGCAGAGATGGAAAAGCAGCAGGCTCAATTCGATATCGAGCGTTCGCAGTTCCGCCAGACGACAGCCAATAAAGACAAGAAGTTGATGGAGCAACAAGCAGAGATTGAAAAGCTGAGAGCAGAAGTGGAGGTTTTGCTGAAAGAACAGCAGGCTCGCGGACCCGGTCGAGCAGTCGGTGTAACGCCACCACCGCCACCTGCAAAGCCTGCTAATCTCGCGGCGATGCCGACTTTGCGAACAGCCGCTGCTTCTTCGACCGGTGTGTAATTAACCATTTGTTTATGGGTGTAAGATGTTATATTTAATTAACGGAAGTTCGTGTTTTATAGTCAAAGGAGCTGTTTTGGGAGCTGGCACACCAATGGTCAGCAGTAAAGTTGTACAGCCCACTGCTACAGTCTCTAGTGTGCCTGTCAGTGGACCAAGTATGTAACACTTTCAATTACGTAACAATCTGTCCTTAGAAACTTATTGGTAAATTACAAATTATTAATATTAATCGTAACTTAACTTTGTTACTCTAGCTACAGGCATAGCGAGATCCGTGACACCGGGCCAGGCTTTGCGCGGCGTCGTTTTCGGCCCGGGCGCAGCGCCGTGCGTTGCCACCGCAGCCGACGGTGCCGTCATCAGTTCACAAGACCCGGCCGTCGTCGCCGCACAGGTAACCTATCCACATTATCCTAGCCACTCGACGCTGATATGAGCACCATACACAGACACCGGCGAGTGCGGAGACGTATTTGTTCTTTGGTTTTTTTTTTCTCAAACGCGAATATTGGAGAATCTTTGTTTTGATTTACTTAATTGGTTATTCGTTTTCTTTGTTTTTGAGAATATGACGTTTGGGAAAGATTACAGCGACGAATATTGATATTTTTTTGGAAAATTCTTTAAAAAACTTCGTACTAGACGTATATAGCTGCTAACTAGCCAAACTAGCCTGGTAGTGACGAAGATAGTGAGCAATTTTTAGACACGTGGTTCTGTTTATGAAAAAAAGTCAAAGAAGGAGGATGGGTTTAAAGCTTTCTTCTTCACGCAGGATGGCGTAGCGTCGTCGAATTGCACCCGGAAAGTCTTCAAATCGATCTTCAAATTACACGGCTATCGACTGATAGGGATGGGGTACCCGAAACTTTGGGGTCGAGGTATACAATGGCCGCCTAGCTTATCAGATTTTTATCCTCGCTACTGCTTATTTCAATTTATTACCATCAATATTGCTACACTGACGCGCCTAAGAATCATGAAAAAAATGCTTTAAAATTGTGCAGCATATTTATTTCAGATTTTTATCATTTTTTTAGATCTGCTTAAATGCTTTTTTATATTGTGAAATTTTATATCCTGTTAATATCAAAATAATAAGTTTCTATGAAACTTTTCACAAGATTCATTCTCAATATTTTTTAAATTAAAAATTTAACGTTGCGGCAATTTAGAATGACTTAAAATTGTATATAATAAATGTTTATAATTTGTGACATGAAATTTAACGAATATTCTCCAATATTTGTGTTTGAAAAACAAAATCAACTTAAATTGCGTGAAATGCGAAGACAAAAATTATTCTGTACTGAATTTCCGATTACGAAATGACTAAATTCGTTATTTAGATTTTTGATTTTACAACAAAAATGTTTGCAATCGTTAAAAACAGCACGCTAGAACAACATTGCGGTGCTATCAGGGCACGTGCGCTCTTTTCCCTTGCGACGTGAAAGAGAAAAGAGGTGGTTCTCTGCGCAGTATCTAAGATTTGCGGTACAATTAGTATATAACGCGTACATATATATACTCTTACAGATTTATTTTCAACGTTACCGGTATTCGTAGAAAGTAATACGTTTGTAATTGAAAAAACATGTACTCGATAGAAAAATTTTTTTAGAGTTTTCAATACTATTGAAATGATAATATAGTTTGATAGATTTATTTATTTATCTTATTAGGAAGTTTTTATAGATTTATGAAATGATAAGCTATTTTAATACTTTATAGACTAAAAAAATACTCTATATTGCACTTAAACATAAAAAGTCAATTATTTTAAATTATTTTATTAAAAAAAAAAAGAAACTAAAATTAACCTAATATTATAAATAATATAAGATTACAAAAAAATCTTTTCTAAGAATTTAAGACCTACAAAAGCTTTATGATTCTTATATATGTATTTTGTTTGTGCAGTATTTTAAAGCGGTCGGTGATAATTTATGGAACATTAGATATTTTCATTAATATTCATTATATTGATCACAAATTATTCTACATTTATAAATAAATTTGATATAGGAATATATCGATAAATTTTTAGCCATGTCTCTCATGGCGAATGGACGTGATTTTAAAACTTTTTAAAAGTAATTTGCTGTTCTCTTACCTGGAGGGCTTTTATTTATTAAATTTGTCTTTACGCGCTAACATATATATATATTTTTCTATAGGCTAAAGTAATTTCAACTTTAGATGCGTCTAGTCTCGTAGGCTAATTTTTTAATAGGTTAAAATGAACTCTATTTATAGGAACGGAGAAAAAGTTAACTTCCCTATTTCTAAAGATTATAAGTGAATATTTTTAATTACCGAGAAATTCGATAAAAACTATATATATACACACTATATACATTTAACGTTGTATCAACGAATAAGAATTAAAATTCGCAACAGTCAAAAGGGTGATATATTGAAAATGTACAAAATAATCATTCGAGAGTGAGCTAGTCCTGAAGATTCCCTTACTTAAATATCTACTGTCATTTTTAACAATCAGTTTTAACTTTACAAAGAAAGAGTACCTAACAAACCAATCTTCAGGAACAATTCACTTCGGCCGGACGACGGAGAGACAAAAAAAAATAGAAAAAAAGAAACGATAATTTTCTTTTCGAGGCACTACTCTTTCTCTTTCTCCTGCTGCCCCTCGAGCGTAAACACTTATCTCTCTCGACTCTGTACTCTCCTCTCTTTCCTTCTCCCTGCGCGCCCTATGTGCACACTATATATATACACTCTGAAGCACTTGTTAACCTTACAACGTCACTCTCTCTCTCTGTCTCTCTGTCTCTCTCTCTTTCTCTCTCTCTCTCTCGCTCTCTCTCTCTCTCCGCGTTCTGTGCATGAGTCGATTACTTTATTTTTTCCTCTATACTCCGATATATATGTGTATTACGCGCGCGCTTCCTTCGTCGAAGCGAGACAATCGATTTTACGTTGATTTGTAGCAGCACACGCGACATCATACACCATATACATATATACACCATCAGCATTTTTCTATGTGTATTATCATATATACTATATATATAAAAAAGCTTTTCTTTTCTTTGTACATTGGCGTGCTATGACGAAAATTATTGTCGTGTTCACGATTATTTTTTGGTTGTAAAAGCATTGCGACGAATTCCGAATATCAAGCCTCAAATTTTTATATAAAGATTATATATATTATATACGAGCACGCGAATTATTTCTTTAAGGCACACCCTATACTTTACACACATAGCCACGTTTTATTATGCTGTTTTACTTTGTGTACACTATTATTATTACTATTATTATTATTATTATTATGATTATAATTATTATTATTTTGAAATGTATATCAATTGGATCCTTTATTAAACTGACATATACAACTCACTTGTGAGCTTTATTTTTGATGTTTACCCTATACAACTTTCCTTTACTTTCAACAAAACCGCGAATGAATAGCGTCGGAAAAAATTTGCTATCTCAATTAATAACTAATTAGTAACTTTTCACTTACTCATTTTTTTCACGAATTATTGTATCAATTGCACTACCTGTCAGCATTGTATATATATACTCGTTTTATTTTCTTGAACTTATCACAATAGAGCAAATTTTTCTCTGCGCACATATTATAATTGAACTTTGATTCTTCTCGCATCGACGCCGGAGGCTTCGTTTCGTCAAGGAAAAAAAATTGGATCGCATCTGTGGATGAAATCTCCTTCTATATAACTTGCAAATTAACAGCCGTAGTATATTTAAGTAGCTTTTATTATTGTATTTTTTTTTCTCAACGCACAACTACTTCTTTCAATTTATCTCTTTCCATCTCTCGCAAAGCTTTTTGGTTTGGTGCGTCTCGACCGTCTATTATTCAATGCCAATTGTCGTCGAAGAGATCTGTCTTACGGACGAAGAGAATTGGAAGCACTGGCACTTTGGTTTGCTCTCATCGAGGGATGATTTATGTTGACTTTTTAATTTATATGTTTTTTTTAATTCATTTTGTCCAGACTCATATAAATTTACACTAACAAAAGTACATTTCGTATATATAAGACACGTTCATGTGTAAATAGTCAGCACAATTTTTCATACATTCGTAGATTTTTACGCTGAATCATTTAAATATAAAAATACTCTGCACACTAAAGTTTTAATAAATAAGATATACTTACATGAAATTACATCGCGAGAAAAAATATAACAAATCGATGGGAAACTTTTATAATTAGAATACATAGTTATTATTTATAAATAAGAGAATATTTATTAAATGAATAAGAAAAATATACTTATTTATTATAATTTAAAAATAATAAATATTATAAAAGAATTAAAGAGCTCGAAGGAGGTCAACTTTACTCAATAATTATATCATAAGAGAAAATTTATATTCTTAAAATATATATACTGACTTTATAAAATGTTGTACTATAACGCAAATAAAAACATTTTATAAAAATAAAAAGTTTCCATCGTTGCGTTGGGCAAATGTTTAACAAATCCAAACTCAACTGTTTCAGTACAAGCAATGAAAGATAATGCGTAATATTTTTTTTACGATGTATCGATCAAAATTTTACAATCTAATCACTCTAGAAATGTAACATACATTTTCAAAAGCTTAATATTATCCACATATATAAATACATATAAACGTAAAATAATAAAACCTTCGCTGTTCTCAGCGTATATATAATGTCGTAACGTTAAAAATAAAACATTTCATATACGTTTCAAGTAATAACTTGAAAAGACATACATTCACACAATCGCAATATAAAAGAAAGCTCATATATATATTTATCATTTAATCATTATCATCATACGCATCAGCTCATACCAACCTCATCCAACCACCCACATTATAATACTGTTAAACCAACTTTTTCAAACTCTCTCTCACTCCACACTATGGATATACATATATATGGCACAAGCATCAGGCGACTTTGCTTCTCCATTCCCACAGGCACTGCACAAACGGCCAGCAGCGGTCGCACCATCGCCCGTGGCGCCCGCAACAGCGGCGGTAGTTCCTCCTCTGCCAACAACACCAGCAGTAGCAGCCGTCGTCGGAGGCGTCGTCATAGGCGGGAAGAAACCAACAGTACCAACACCCGCGGTATCAATAGCTACATCAGCAGTAGTCAGGGGTGCACCACCACCAGTACCACCCAACAAACCCGTTGTACCACCGAAGAAGGAAGTCGCCGCAGCATTTCTCAGGCGAGCCGAACAACAACAACAACAACAGGTCACAGGAGGGGAGGCCGCAGGCAAACATTTCGTCAAGCAGAACACCGTAATCGCCAATCCAGCGGTATTACAGGCAACGGTGCAATCGATGCCGACGGGAACACCCGTAGGAGTTCCGGGAGTAATGCAGAACCAACAGCAGCCGGTGCTCGACGAAGAGGTACGTGGATATGGTTAAGGAGATGATAATATGGAGATTATTTTTTTTATAAAAATTAATATTGTTCATTTGCTTTTTTAAATTGATTTAAAATAATGTAGTGTAATTAAAGAAGTAAAGCCGGACATGAGATAATTATTCTTTTTTTTATTCAAAGAAACAGTTATTTAAAAATTAATTTTGTTTTAGGGAAAACCACGTTGACTTCGCTGTGCGAGCGATCATCGTCGATGAAGAGAATCCTCGAGAACTGGTAAAAAAAAGCACGAATCCTGACTATTATTTCCCGAGCACAACGTCTGTGTATGTGTGACGTCGTCGTACACAGCCACACTCATACACCCACATACACTCGATACCTTCAGAAGAGCAGCATTATATACACATACATATATATATAGGTTCGTCGTACTCTCGACGTCTAAATCTGTACGTCGAGTAATACTATACGCGAGTAAGGAGAGAAAATTGCGCGCTCGTAGGAGGCGTTATAACGAACGAAGAGAAAATCAAAAAAATCCTTTTTGTATAAGAGTTACACGATGCTGGGTACACAAGTACCTGCGTATACAATTTCACTATAATGTATGATGATAGAAGAACGAGTGGCGATGGAGGAAGAACAAAAAAGAAAAGTGTCAAAACATACCGTTGTATAGCATGTAAGTGCAGAAGCAGCAGCAGCAGCAACAGTGGCAGCGTCCCTTCCGAGATTTATATAGGCGTAGGTTCCTACTACTACCACGACTCCTGCTATAAGAGTCTCATATATTAGCTAACTTAAAACTGACCGTACCGAATACGGTGATGCAGAAATTAAGATTATATGCATTCTGTGCCAGAAAGAAATGATCATTCGCGCACTGCCTTTCGTTGGTCAGCATTAATGCACACAGGCGTGTTTCTCGTCGGTTCGACTGTTGATCGTCGTGGATTTTATTACTTGCCTGCTCGTAAAATAAAATTAAACTTATATCCCCACGATTGGTCAACCGTCGAGACCGTGTATAAGAAAGAAAAAAGAAAACAACAAAAACGAGAGCCGATATCTTCTCTGCCTATTGTTTCTTGATTATTAATTTTACGATTCTACATGTATACGCTAAAGAGAAGTTTGTATAACTTGTGGGGCTTGCAAGCCTTCTCTTCTTCGCTTGGATATATATATTCTCTCGCGTACGAGTACTCGATTTTGTATACACACGTATAAGAGCACACGAACACGCTGACGATTTTCGGAGTATATAAGATATATATACATAAAGTTTTTCTTCGCGTACACCTTCCGTGAAGGTTCTCTAACTCTTAACTCTTTAACTATCTATGTACATCACTTCAGAATAGCCGAGCTATCCAAGTTCGATCCATTTGACGATGACGAAACAAATAATTCGATGATAAGAATGGTAAAATTAGTAATAAGAGAACAATAGAAGTTGCGTGAAATGAGAGAAGAAGAAAAACGGGAGGGGGAAAAAAAAGATGAATTATAAAGCAATATTTACTAATGATTGACTGTCGAATAAAAATACTCAAAGCGTGTTTTAAGCTGCTTATATAGAATGACCGAAATTCTAAATGACGTGAGAGGAGGTAATGTTTTGTTGCGTGCAACGGACTTTTTGGAGTCTCGGAGTGTAGGACGATCGTTGCATCTAGTCCGGAGGTTCAACGATAGATTTATATGTATAAATAGATGACGGCGATTATTAATATCGTTGTTCGGAGGGGCAATACGGTTTAAACTGCAAAGCGAGGACGCGCCGAAGGATAGTAATTTGTGTAAAATGTATACTCGTTACTCTCAACCTTCTATACGTAGACTCATAAGCTTTTTGCGGTTTTGTTTCATTATTTTTTTTTTTTTTTAATTTCCTTTTTTTATAATATCATTTGTACAGTAAAGAAAACCAATCTAGTGACTGAGCAGACTCTATTTGCGCTTTTGCGTGCGACAGACCCCCGTTAATTTTAACGCTTAGTACTTTTCTTCGGAATGCTTTTATTGTATGCCTATTGTGATATTTTTTACTACTAGTAAAGACTAGAGACATTTAAGTAGTATTTGATATTATTATTACTCTTTAGTTGATAAATGCATCAACCAATATCAGTCACCCGAATAAAGGCATTTTACTTAGCAAATAAGTATGATATGATTATATAACTGATTATTTTACATTAATTGAATTATATTATTTTACTGAGTAAGCTTTGCATGAGTAAAGTGCGTGTAAATGAATGTATAAATGAATGATGAATCTTGCAAAATGCTCGCCATTTTGCCCTGACAACGTGATCTCTCAGTTAGTTTGTAAGACTTGTGCACTTGACTCGAATGAAATGAGCTCGCCACAAGATATTTGAAGAATATATATATTAAAGTTAGATGGATTTTGAGCAGGTAGTAGGAAGTAAACGTTTTTGTTCGGGTCATGTGCATACAATTTTTTTTTTTATTATAATCTTTAAGGTATGCACCGCAAATAAACATAATCTCAGTAGTAGATATTAAATGTACAGTCTTCCAGAATTCTAATTCACAAAGAAGGAAAACTGAATTTTTAAAAATATTTTGCTTTTTATCAATGTAAAATTATTCACGAAGATTTTCTTTTAGTTTAACGCAATACATGCAATTTTATTTGAAAGCTAGTAAGCTAAGAGTATATATATTTAATTTGACAGCAAAATTAAGTTTCATTTCTCTTTAACTTCTGTTTTATACTGTATTAATGATTCAGTATATTATAAATAAGAACTTGTAAATAATAACTACATAATACAATATGGAGTAACTGTAAAAATCATAATCGACTAAATGTTAAATAAAATACTCGACCTTAGCACAAAACATTTGTATTTGACACTTCATTCTACAGCTACTTACACATTTACATCAGCAAAACTTTTGATAAAGTGAGTTTAATGAAAACGCTTCTTATTTAATTAGAGTACTCAGAATCTACTGAAGTTCTGAATTTCAATACTTATCAATGTTATTCATCAAAATAATAATCAAAAACCACTGTTATTATGAAAGTTTCATTAATTATTAACAATCAACAATACACAACAGGAAATTGGGATACATTTTTGGTACACATTTGTATGCAAATTCAACAAAAACCAAAATAGTTATCGGCAATTTACTCGTCAATGTCTGATGTTGCTTAACTATGTTTATTATGGTCTAGTATACAAAATTTGATCTCTCAATAAAGACTGCAAAAAGCATGATATTTTTTTTATACCAAATTACGATACGTTTTCATTGCAATTTTCATATCGAGGGCTCGAGAAAGACAAACATTTGTATTTGTTTATAAATGAGCATATTCTAGAATATTTTGCACCAAGCTTTCACGTATTTCGGGCATTAAATCTCAGGTTTTTGCTGCTCCGCAAGTAAACTTTGCGGATGGGTGCTTGGAAATTCAATAAGACTGATTGTTATAGGCAATATACTTACATTTGATCTTCTATCATTCTTGTGATAAAGAAAACATTTACAACAACAGAATTCAACAAAAGTTCTTTTGATTTTAAAATTATATTGCTTACAAAAATTATCCGTACCACTTAAATCGAGCGATTAGAAATTTGATTCTAACGTTTTTGCACATAATAAATGACGAAGTTATCCTACATTTTATAATTATTTTTCTGAACTTGCTATAAATTTGTTATGATTGGGATGTGATTGTACACTATTTTACGATATACAATAAAATATTTCATATGCTATTTATGGACAAAACATACTAAATAATGCTAATAAAAATAACTTTTAGAATAGTACAAATAATGCTGTAACAAATACTTATGATATTGTTTTACACTAAATTGTTAACTAAACATATTCATACTCTTAAACAATTTTATACACTGAAGCTATTGCTGAAAATTCGTACTGTGTCGTCCTATTTTAACATAATTTATGTGTAATTAAATATCTTAATAATAAAATATATGCGACATTGTCGGACTTAGAAGAAAAAGCTGCTATTAATAAAGAACTGTCACTCAAGCCCTCGGATATCATTTAGCGAAAATAATGCATAAAATCAAATAATTAACTTTTTGTTCTAAAGTACATAATTTGAAAACCTTGGTGGCACTGCATTTATATCAAAGTGTATGGAAAATAATTTACCAAGTAATAACAATATTACGCGATATTTGTTATTCACATCATAACACATTAATTTTATAATTGAAGATTTTAAGTAGAAATATGTTGTACATAAATTATATGTATTAAAAGTAAAAAAAATATATAAAAACACAGTAAATATATAAGATAGCAAACTTAATAGTTTGATTATAAACGTTGATAGATTGTAAATGTGTTTATCAAACATATTCGATCGATTATGAATTTTTATATTTTAAAGTTTATTATTCTATAGAATTTATTTCAACATAATAGTTTTTTGAGTTTTTTACTAATTGATTAAATAATTAAGTTTCTATTATTTTGATTAATAAAGTATTATTTGCAAAAAATAGATTTCAGATACTATTCAGAAAATTTGTGACACTTTATCGTATCAAAGAATTGTGATTCACAATCAAATGAAATGATTGGAAATCTTTGTTAAACGAAAGAAAGATACCTGATTTTCTTTGAAACTTTGCATAAAAAGAACTAAATACATTTTCGTAAGCAGAAATCTCAAAAAACATGATACTGAACAGTACGAAATTCCACGGATATTTACTGATTTTGATATCATGACTTATATTGAAACATTCTTACTTTTTTTGACATTTTATCAAAGCACTGCATAATAAACTTATTAATTGTTAACTTATATTGTCTATAATGTTTACTTTCATTTATAAATTGAAAAACAGATATCATTTCGCTGAATGAAATAACGAAATGTATATATTAAAAAAACCGATAGCGTTACAAATAGACCAGGTAGAAGAGAAAAAAACAATTTTCATATCCTGCATTGTAAATAAAATTTTATAGATCAAAATTGCGATACGTATTAGACTAGCAAAAAAATGTATTTATTTAAATTGTATAGAAATTTACAAATTAAAATAAGATGTATTAATTATATAAAATTTTCTTTAATAATATTGCTTAAAAGTCGCAATTTTGCTATTAAATTTTATTTACTCAGGTCCAACTATATATTTGAAAGATAATAACTAAATCGTAAAATTACTTGATAAAAATATAATTAAATCCTTGGTAGTGATATCCTATTATGAAATGGGCAAAATCAATAAATTTGTTTTTATGATAAAAATGAAATTTTTAGACGACGATAAGAATTTAATATATTACAAACGGCATTAAGTGCATAAAACTAATATTAAATATTTATTATTATTTCTAAATTATTTAATTTTAAATTTATTTGATTGTGCCCATCTCTAATTATACAAATACAAATAAAACTCCTGTTTCATAAGAATGTATTTGTTGCATAATTTTAGTAAAGCGAAGAATGTTCTTCTTCAAACTGTAAATAAAAAATCTGTAGAAGATATATATAGATATATATAGACCCTAAGAATACAAATTATAAAAACTACCAATAATTTCACGTGAAAAATTTCTTTAGAACTTGTAATAATTCGAATCAGACATTTTGTGTTTTGAGACTTGTTATTATATGTATTGATTGGAATGTGAAAAAATGAATGATCTAACGAAGCGAACGTATATTTGAAGAGTACCATCTCTGGACAACAGATCCGATTACAGACCAATTTTCCAACGTCCAACGAAAATTTTATCATTTCAATATTGTAAATATAGAAAAAAAAACGTTATTTTAATTCATTGACAAAGGAAGGCAAACAGTGTCCTAGCCCTATGCCATGGTTTTGTGTAAATTGCGAGACAAAGCATTTACATTTTTCCCTATAAAAACGTATACAAAAACCCGCAAGAAAAACGAATGGATACACTAATGCGATATTTACAGAATAGATTAGACTTGGATAGGAAATAATCTGAAAAACTTGGAAATGATTATAGCATTACAGTTACTGACCGTTTTCGCTTAGTTTTTACATGACAACGTCGAAAGCCGTTACTCTCCAAAATTATCATAATATTGTAACGATAATTACCATCAGTGATGTAACAGAAAATGAAAAAAAGTACAATATACTCAGTTTGTGAAATATCATAAGTTTTATTTATTTCTCACCCCCTTCAATACTCTGTCGATCTGTAATATTTAAACATCAGACTGAAATTTTGCAACTAAATTTATTATATTACAGAGCTGTTGTGTACAAAAAGACATAAGGAAATACAAGGACTAGTACGTGAAAATCCAATGATGCGTATGTACCATCCCATCATCCATTAATGAACGAAAATATGTGATATCAAATAACAATTCATATATAAATATTAAATAGTATAAATTGCCTAATAGCGACGACGCATTGTAAAAGAATGCGTTAAAAGTTCTCTTCACAGTTACGAGCTTTAGTCTCTTTAAAGTCCTGGAATTTCTTCAGCAGATCCTCGATTCCAATCTCCCCATGCACTTTGTTGTCCCTAGTTCGGACGTTCACTGTACCTGCTGCCTTTTCCTTCTCACCCACCACTATTAAATAAAAAATTATTGTTAATATCTTTCTTTCCATCAACTATTCACTCATTCCAATTAAAATACGCACCAAGGATAAAGTTGAACTGATCCAGCTGGGCATTGCGAACCTTTTTATTCAGGGTGTCGCCGTGATCAGTGTCGACCTCGGCCATGAATCCAGCCTCGTACATTTTGTCCTTGACCTGTGTGGCGTACTCATCAAGCGATGGTCCGACAGGTATAACCATTACCTGTCGCGGTGATAGCCAGAATGGCCATTTTCCTGCGTACGATTCAGTGAGGATGGCAATCATACGTTCCACCGAACCAAGAATCGCCCGGTGAATTATTACTGGTGGCTTCTTTTCGCCGGTTTCACTACAATGTTAAAACATTACGTACATTAATCATAGGAAAACCAGAACAAAGGATGTTTCAATATATTTACTCTACTTACTTGACATATGACAGATTAAACCGAATGGGGAGCTGGAAATCCAACTGGATGGTAGCGCACTGATGCGCTCTCTTGAGAGCGTCCATAATAGTAATGTCAATCTTGGGTCCGTAGAATGCCCCATCACCGGGATTCAGCGTCCAGGGCTTGCCAAAGGCGTCGAGACTCTCAGACAGAGCTTTCTCTGCGGCATCCCACACAGCAACCTCACCCATGAATTTCTCAGGCCTCGTCGAGAGACAGAGATTAAAAGTGAAGCCGAATACTGAGTAGACCTTGTCGAGGAAGTCAAGGGCACCCAACATCTCATCCTTGATCTGCTCAGACGTGCAGAAGATGTGGGCATCGTCCTGCTGGAAGCGGCGCACTCTGGTCAGACCAGTTAGAGCGCCGGATAGTTCGTTTCGATGTAATACACCGAAATCAGCCATACGCAAAGGCAATTCGCGCCATGACCTATTCCTCACGTCGAAGATCATACAGTGACCGGGACAGTTCATGGGTTTAAGAGCGAAAGTCTCCTTCTCTACGTCGAAGGAGAACATGTTCTCCGAGTAATGCTGCCAGTGACCAGAGGTTTGCCACAGTTTACTGTTGTAGATATTAGGCGTGACGACTTCTTGGAAGCCTCGCTTTCTGTACTCGCCGCGAATGAATTCGACGAGAGCATTGTAAATGTGAGCGCCACGGGGTTGGAAGAAACACGAGCCTGGCGAAAGCTCGTGGAAGAAGAAAAGCTCCTGGTCACGGCCGATCTTTCGATGGTCGCGTTTCGCTGCCTCCTCTTGGAATTTCTCCCATTCCTTGAGCTGTTTTGGGTCAGGGAAACTGATGCCGTAAACGCGCTGTAACGTCTCCGCGTTGGCATTGCCCTCCCAGTAAGCTGACGAGCTTTTCGTTATGCGCGCCGCCTTGATTTTGCCGGTGTTACGCACATGGGGGCCTCGACATAAGTCGATGAGTGGACCGCACCTGTAAATACAGCGTGTTATTTCGTTAATGTTTAATGGAAATATATCGTAATACTGATAATGCATACCTGTACACCGTGGTTGTTGGAGTGGTGACTTTCTCGTTAAGTATTCTGACCTTAAATTCGTTATATTTAAACATCTCCAAAAGATCCTCTTTCCTCATTTCAAGCCTTTCAAAAGGCTGTTTCTCCTTAACAATATTTTTGAATATCGATTCTAAGCCCGGAAAATCGTCATTGGAAATACCCTTACTTGCAGCCAAATGCATATCATAGTAGAAACCATTTTCAATAGGTGGACCATAACAAAGACAACCTCCATAAACTCTTTCTAATGCTTCACCAAGAATGTGAGCACTTGAATGCCAAAATACTGCTTGAGCCTCTGGATTGTCAAATTTCAACAACTCCAGTTTACAGTCTGCTTCCAAAGGTCGGTCAAGATCCCACACTTCATTATTTACTTTGGAAATGACGGTATTGTCTGCTAATCCTTGACTTATGCCTCTTGCTACTTCATAGGGAGTTGTACGCCAAGATTGTGCTGGAACGGTTTTGCCATCTGGAAGGGTCACTGTTATTTCACTAGAAGGTTTGGCTTCTAATTCAGCCAGGTATTCAGCTTTCAGTTTATCAAATAGAACTATCCTTTCCTGTAAGCAATATTAAGTTATTTCAATAGGTATACTACTCAAACAAAATTATTCTTCAAAAAAATCAATATACATATTAAATTTCAATATTGTAGAAGTATTAATGTAAAATGTATACCTGAATATATGATGGCCATGGACTTAATTCTTTCACAGCACTCTTTTCTGGTGCAGCTACTTTTTGCTTCATTTTTCCCTGAAATAAACATTTATTATTTTATTTTTTTGAAATAAAAAAAGTTAATCAACACTATTAAATTTTTTAACAAGTATAACAAATATAAGCAAATTGGCTTTTGTAATTCTAGTTCTACTACAATTTTTTATCCTATTATTACTGATTTTTCCATACTTGATTACTTGGTCTACTAGAAAAGGTATGATGCAATCATAATCTAATGTTTTGACGTATGTCATAATAATGTTTTCTGAAGAATTATATAGGTATTATTAAAAAAAATTTATATTACACTAAGATGCTTCTATTACAATATTACATTAAAGCTTATTATTAGTCATACTAAAATATTAAATAAAAAAATATTCTGATTTCAAATTTTCAAAAATATTCTGGATTTGACCTATTAGATTCCACTAAATAAAACAAGTAAAAAATTAAATGCATTAAGAAATAACGTTTTAACTATAAAACAAAAAACATGTTTTCCAATTTACGTCACACGTCATATCAATAAATCATGAATATTTCATTCTCAAAGACTTTCATCCATTAAAAAACCTACTTTTCAAAACACACAACCTTTAAAGTATCCCAACAAAATACAATCACGAAAACTCGCGCCGTCTGCTTTAAAACAATCAGATACAACAATATATTTCCGCGTTCTCCGCGTAATCAACACTGTAAACGCGTGCTCCGAAATCGCGAACACTTTGAGGTTATGTCAACTCATCCCTGCACCAGTCGCACTCCACCCTCGCAAAACCGCGCGATAACGCAACCTACACTGAATAACGACAATTCGTCGTCGTGTCAAGCCCTTCTTACGAAACGTTGTTACCGACAATAAGCAAAACACCCAAGGTTATGGCTGGAAAAACACGTGTACACGTCGTCGTCGGTGTATTAAAAAACCGAGAACTCTTTTTTTTTTCTCTTATCGTTTTCTATAGCAGACGCGAGGCTAAAAGTGTCGGCGTCACACCAACCAGGGTGCGCAGGCTCTTCCAGCGGACGCCGGGTCGAGACCCGATTAGGCCCCAGCGGCAGGCCGCCAGACCCGCCAGCAGCATATTTTGCACTATATCTCTCTCTCCCTCTTAGCCCGTTACCAGCATGTGGCCTGTATATGTGTCGATATGCAATGCAATTAATGCCCTGTTTTAAGCGTTTTTTTTTTTATTGTTTCGTCTGAAGCCGACGATGATGGTTTTTTTTTATCGTGCCTTTTCTTGCTTCAGCGTCACTTTCTGCAGATCTGCGGCCACGTCGTCGCTCATCGCGAAAGTTGTTGCTCCAGGCAATCGGTGGATTCGGTTTTACGTTCTCTTCGCTCGTGTAGCTGCGCGCACCATACAGTCACGACTGACTCACTGGACGTGGACGGTATATGTAGTGACTTGTTCCAGCCGCAGACTGCGTATGTTCCACAACTTACGTGTGTTGTTGTAGTTGTATAGAGTAGTGCTCCAGTATAGTGCTGGAATAACTGTAGTTTGGTAGAATATGTTGAGTTATTGGGCCTCGCACTGAGTGGCCTATTTGATATTAAAAAAGGTTGTTTATTGTAAATATATGCATAAATTTATATAGAACTAAGAACTGGTCATTTTTTTAACGTTCAAGTTTTGAAATTTTATATTAGAATGATAAACATATGGATGTAATTTTTTAAATAAATCAAATAGTTTAAACATTTTAATTAAGACGAATGATATTCATTTTGAATTTACAATTTCATAAACTATGAAAGTTTATTTGTACAAATATAAATTATTTTCGGTATATATAAATAAATTCATTTATAAATAAAATAGAGCGCGCGCGCATATATATATACATATATATATATATATAAAATTTATTGTTATTATAAAATTAAAACAAAAAAAAGAAAAAAAAAATTTACGATCCTGCCAGGATTCGAACCTGGAATCTTCTGATCCGTAGTCAGACGCGTTATCCGTTGCGCCACAGGACCGTGTTGCGGTACAAGGGACAACTATCGCTCTGCTTTCTACACTTAAAACAAAATGATATAAAAATCACATATTGAATTTCATTTTACTATGAATGAAAATATAATCAATTTATATAAAAAAAAAAATAAACAAATAAAAAATGAGTTTATTTTATTTTTATTTTAAACAAAAATGTTATTCAATGTTTACTAGTTTCACAAATTTGATATAAATTAAAATTGTAAATTCTGGAACATAGAAATTTATTTTATTGTAATAAATTATTTTATTTCAATAAAAATTGTAATATTATTGTTCTACAATGAATAGCTATATAATGAACTATATTATTTATAGTGAGTATTTTTGTATTACATGGAAAATCAGGGCTTGAATACTTTTGAAAATATATAATACAAATTTGTGTGTAATTTATTCTTTTTATAAAATTTGTTATATATAATGATTATGCGCTTAAAACAAACTTAATATTTTTACATACAAAATACATTTACATCAAGATTTTTTACATTAAAATTTATATCTTTTCATGATTCTTCAGTATTAACTGAAAAATTAAATTTAAATGGTGGATTTGAAACATCTGGATTAATAATTGCTTTAGATTCTACTTTTTCTTCTTTTTTATCATCGGACGTATCAGTAGATTCAGATACTTTGCTAATTTTTCCAGAACTAGGTGCTTTCTTTACAAAAGTTGATTTCTTTTCTATTTTTTTATTATTTGAATTAGTGAATCTCATAGACGATGGAGTTTTGCTATATTTCTTTTCATCTTCTGCCATTTTGGATCGATAATCACCCAAAGCATTTCTCATAACTTGTCGTTTTTTAATTAAGGATACATTATTACTTCTTAATGTGTTTAAAGTTTTTATCAAATTAGCTGCTGCCTTTTCCGATGTCTTGACATCCAAAGCATTTTGAAATTGTTGAATACACCAACATAATTCAAGTTCAAACTGATCTTCTGCTTCTTGACTAAGACCACTTGATGTCCTTGCTTCAGGATCTGTTTGTATGGTTGATAATGAACTTTTTGCTTCTGGTTCTGCTGGCTTTGGTAATCTTGGAGGTGGTTTTTGAGGAACTTTGTTTCGAGGCTGAAATCAATAACACATATTTAGTAAAAGACAATATAAATACAATAACATCAAAATGACGTTTATAATGGACTTCAAATGTCAAAAAAATTATATTTGATAAAGATATAACCTATAAAATATATGTAAATATTCTATAATTTCCATTGTATGAAAGTATAAAAAGAAACAAAATTTTATACTTACAAGCTTAGATTTTGTAGGCATTCTCGTTAGTAAATAGAAATTATTTTATAATGTACAATATCAGTTTGAATTAGTTCAGTGTTTATATATATATTCTGCGATGCACAATGTTTCTGTTTTTCTCACGTGCGCTGAACGCTAGTGCGCAAGCGTATACAAATATATAACATATGCTATTTATCAGTTTATCGGTTACCATCCGAGTGGAAATGAATTTCAGGGGAAATTCAGGGCCAGCACAGAGAAGAAAACCGGCCCTGAAGAGATAGCCTGACTTACTTTTTTTAAATAGTTTTTTTATATGATTTCTTATACCTACAGGGCCTTCATAATTACACCGACATAATAATTTCTATACTCGGGCATCTAAGCGCGAATTTCAAAACAGTACAAATTCATATTTTTTTAACATCGAACCGGGCTAGGATGTAATTATTCATAATTATTAATAATAAATTCATCATTATTCATAAAATTTATAATTCATACATTTTTTTTAAAATTACTATATGAATATCAATTAATTTTTATGTATTAATGATTTTTTATAGTACATCCATATAGTGTTTTTATATATAAGTAATAAAAAATAAACCTTATTATGTATATTAATAAATAACTTATTAAAAATCTCATTTCTATGCTTAATGATTTGACTGAAAAACTTTGACTGATTTGAAACACTTCAATATTTTTTTATAGAAATGATTGTTATGAAATTTATGAATATTTCTCCTGGATACTATTGTTTTTATGTGCTTGACCTTAAAATTGAAAAAAAAAAGTTTTTCGCCATATCCTGGCCGAAAGTACCACATTCCCTCCCGGCGCAAAAACGGGAATGTGGTATTTTCGGCCTGGGTATAACGAAAAAT
>JAYJLV010042109.1:0-22756 GCA_036873485.1 Torymus texanus
TCTAAAGAATTTGCTCGAGTATGTAGGAAAATCGGAATTTCACACGTTGCTTGAACAAAATGATATTGAAGAAATAAAAAAAAATTTGTAGATAAATTAAATTTGATTAAAGAGAACGGACTAACAGCCCAATTATGGATTCAATATTTTCAAATGATAGATCTTGCAAAACAATTTATTCAATCAGAAAGAAGTGGTGACTGGAACATGCACCTCGAGTGCGTACAGAAAATGTTGCCTTATTTCCACGCTAGCGTTCATAATTTGTACGCTATAAGTGCCCACTTATATTTGCAAGATATGTACAATCTTGAAAATATAATGGACGTAATAGAGTTTGATAAATTCAATCGTTTAGGCTATTTTACTATTAGGCGAGGACAAATATCAATCCGGAACGTGGTATGATATGATTATTGAACAAATGTTGATGAGGCCAATGAAAGTGAGTTTTATCAACGATCGTTTTAATCCAAGTTACAGATACTGTGGAAAAATTCTGTTATATTACTTACGCAACGTCTGATCAACATGTCGACGCAAGTAATTCTCGTATTAAGAGAGATTTGAAAGACTTTAACAAGATAACAGAATTTTTTCAGAACCACAATCCATTTCCTGTAACACACAACATAATATCGATTAGTAGTGGAATAGTAGGTGGCGATAAAATAAACTGCCACAAAGAATACGAGGTAGGTTTAGAATGTATTAAGAAAATTGTCGGCGGGGACTTTGGATCAATCAAATTGAAAAAAAAAAGACAAGGTATTATCATTGAAGACAGTCACTTCATTGATAAAGATAGACGATGGTAGTAGCGATCGATCCTACATTGTTGTTCCAAAGAATATCTTGCTCCTTATCCGCTCCCACTTTTTGATGAGGGTAGTATGCGGACAAGACGCAAGTCTTCTTTCTATGATAATTTCAGTAAAATCCTAGACCTACCACGAAATGAGCAGGATTACTATGTAATCGATGGCGGCTTTCTTCTGCATAAAATTCGTTGGGATACGAATAATTCCATCGAATTTATAGTACAGCACTACGTTAATTACGCTATCAATAATTATAGTAGAAACTGTACTATAGTTTTCGATGGTTATCCCGATGGACTTAACACAAAAAGTACAAAGGCCGCTGAGAGGTCGCGGAGAGAAAATCAAAATTTGGGCCGTGAAATTGAATTTAATAGACGAACTATTATTTCAATTTGACAGGACAAATTTTTAAGTAAAGACAAAAATAAAAAAAATTTAAGTACATTATTGTGCAAACAGTTCGAAAAAGAAAATTGCACAACTTTAGTCGCCGAGGAGGATGCAGATTTTCTCATAGTCACCACGGTGGAAAAATGCAGCCTTACGTGGAGAACGTGGATCGTTGGAGAAGATATAGATTTACTCGTCATATTAAACAAACACAAACCTTATAACACCATATACTTTTTAAAACCCGGCAAAGGAAATATACAGGACAGTATGTACGACATCAATAGCTTTAAACATTCAAAATTACAATATTTTCCCACGTTCATTCACGCTTTCACAGGATGTGACACTACGTCTTGCTTTTTTAAGCAAGGCAAAAATAAAATTATTAACATTTTATTAAACGATAGCGGTCTCCAACAACAGGCTCAACGCTTTTACGATCCCAATGCGACGCCTGAAGCTTTAGCTGCGAGTGCATGTGAAATAGTTAGCCGATTATATGGAACAAAGAAAGATAAAAAAAGTTTACATGAGCAGCGGTATCTAAACTTCCAAAAGTCTGCGTTAAAAGGTTCCGCAAAACTCGAAAATTTGCCGCCTACTGAAGGTGCCATAATGCAGCATGCATTACGCACATACCTCCAAGGGCAGCGGTGAGAAGGTTACACCAAAAATCCAACGGACTGGGGTTGGAAAGAGCGACTTGATGTTTTACACCCCGTTCCCACACTAGAGCCGCTCATCCCAGACGAAGTACTGCGGAAAATTAGCTGTAGATGTGAAACGGGGTGCAAGAAAAAGACATGCAGCTGCCGAAAGCATGGCTTACGATGCTCAAGTATATGCTCATCATGCCATGGTGAAACCTGCACAAATGCGTAAGAAATTGTTATCGACATGGCAGATATCATGCATGATGATGCAGAATATGACGAGCAATTCGAAACCGAATGCGAAGTGAAGATGAAGAAGAAGAAATAGAAGAACAAAATCAAGAATAGAATGAGTCAGTATTACGCCCAACAAAAGCAAAAAAACCTAAAATAACCATTTAAGTGATATTTAAATCTCCAATAAATGATTTTTATCAAAACAAATACATTATTTTTCATTAACTAGTAGTAGACACCCCAGCATTTATCCATAACTAATTCATCTTTTATTTATGAAAAAAAGAGAAAAAGTTAATAAAAATAATTATTGTTAATTAAGTATTATTAAATAAACTTTTCGGGGAAATGAGTAGGCCATATATTAGTATTTTCGCGAGCTACCCCAAATTAAAAAAAAATGAAGGGTTTACGTCAATTAGTTACCGAGATATGAAAAAAATTTAGAGCGCGTCGGATTTGAAGTTCCTATGCTCAGTTTTTGCGCGTGACACTGTAGCCTTCTCCACTTTTGACCCGCGCCTTCGTGATTATTTATAACAATGTAATTTTGCAATAAATGTGACAAAATATTTTTTTGTGTTAGTACAACTATTAATTCGATTTTTCGCCCCTGTCTCGTTTCTTAATATTAATTATTGAAGACACAGCGATTTTTACAAAAAAAAAAATTATCTCGACTCCCAGAGCACTTAGAGTTTGTAGACCTCTTTTTTCTGTAAAGTCAGTAGTTTTTTTGTAGTAGTCAAAAAACTGTTTTTCCGAGCATTCAATTGTTAATTAAAAATAGTTGCCATATAAATTTTTATACTCACTCACCGGATTATTGTTCCTTATGACCTCCTCAATCATAATCCGCTTTGAAAATGTCGGCTTACAGTTAAGTTGCAATAAAAAACTAATTTGACCTGGTCTTGGTGAGAGTACTTGCATTCTTGAAAGTAGGTCTGAGTACTTCATATTTTACAGCACTATCGATTTTGTTTGTTATAGCTCTCTATTATATGCAAAATATAAAAATAAATCATACATATTTTAAAATTTTATTTCAAATTTCAATAATTATAGGAGATACTGCAATGATCCTATATAACAATAATGAATCATTGGATATCGACGTTTCCCGTTCCCATAATTGTATCATACTGAAAATTTTGTATGATCGCTACTAAACCATCAGTCTATTCAAATAAAAAGAATCCGGTATGTTTACGAGTGATATTCTTTTGGTAAAAGCTCAGTCTAGCAGTGATTTTTTTTAATTTATTTATAGACGGGCCGAGGTCCATGTAACAAGAAATTTATGTAAATATACATTGTACATTAAGTGTGGTTGACAGTCATGATGTGAAAATAAATGTGAATAACAAAATTAAGAGACAATAGTCTTATCGCTGCATTGAAATTTAATAGAACTTAAAACAATGTAGATTAATTTCAGTTTTAAAAGAAGCAAATCTCTCGATGGCCCTGACATCAGATGGCAAAGAGTTCCATGTCCTTAACAGTCTGGAGATCGGGCTGTTAAGGTTTAATTTGTTAACTGAGCATTCATCAAGTGTGCGAGGGTTTCTAAGTGGATATGAAAGATGCCATTAATATTTTTATGTGATTAATATTTTTATTGATACAGGTGTAAAAGAGATCATTCGAAATTATGTTAAAAATATAGTATTTCTCGCAGAGTCCCTTATTAAATATATATACGTTTTCAGTTTGAATACGTACACATAACCATAGAGACAGACTCACACACCCACATACACACATACACACACACACACACACACACACACACACACACACACACACACACACACACACACACACACACACACACACATATCGTCGCTCCCTACGAAAATTAGCACATCTCAAATTATCGGCGAAGAGTAGCTAATACATTTCAAATCCTACCGCGAAGATTAGAACATTTCGCGCATATATGCATACCAAATATACACGGAGAAAAATGTTCAATGAATAATTACTATACTCTCTAGTTCGAGAGGGATACACTCGTATTCTGAAGTTATTTAATATATCTTTAGTAATAAGTAATATGAACTTTAAAAAAAATTAATATTTCTGGTTATAAAATTGTAGTGTAGCAAAAATTTTCATTTTTAAAAAATTAATATATTATAAAGTAATTTTTAGTGTATATTTTGTAACATTTTTATAAGATTGTATACATACATTTTACTCTGTAGTATAGTAAAATGTCGAAATCGTGATATTTGATAGAAGAGGTAGCAATTTTTATGAGCCAGTATAGTAAAAATTAGCTGAATGAAACAAAAAAAAAAAATTATCTGCTAATGTTGTTATTCGGCGATAACCTTAAAAGAGATGTATTTATCATTTCCTTCTTCAAAACTAATCAGGATATTATAAATTATATGTTTTTACAACTATTTTTTAATACCAAAAACTCATCCAGAGCATTATTTCCGAACAAATATGGTTAATCACACGATGGCGCACTATGAGCTAAACTGACAATTTTCTTTTCAAAATCATATAACTCGCCACAGATACGAGCTTTTTGAGTGATACTTGCACTATTTTATAGCTACTGTTATTTAAAAAGTGGGAATGATATACATTTAACTCTATTAAAAAAGGTTTCCAGAAATATGATGAATTCGCAGAAGCTCTCGAATTAGATATTTGATTGGTAAAAAATATTGCTATTACTCTGATAGCGTTTAAATCTAAAAAACCGTTAAAACTAAATTTACTTGAATAATTTTGTTGGAAAACCTATCGGTTGCACTATGAATTCTATTGTTGGACTAGGATGAATCCTACTTTACACAAAATGCTAAAACACGGTTGCGGGATTGCTCGAAAATTTCCCTTACCACTCACTTATTTTTCTGAAGATGGTAGTGAATCTTGCCATAAACTTTTTCGTTCAAATATGATACATCATGCACGACAAAATAGAATATTAGATGTGTTTAATCGTGGTATATATTATAGCGATCCTAAAATCTCACTTATATTGATAGTGTTACGTGTGGATACACGAACGAATATACAAAGCACGAAATAAGCAAGGCGTTCGATTGCAATATGACGCCGATTAGCAGAAAGCCGAACGGTGGCGGCCGTGGCTTGTTGGTAGCGTCTCTGACTCGCGAGTCGGCGGCTCTGGTTCAATTCCAGGGTCCGTTACTTTTTATTAAAATATTATATTTACGAGGAATCACTCGTAACAAACTAGTTTGTCACGAGCTTTGTATATTCGTTCGTGTATCCACACGTAACAATAGAGAAATGTTTAAAATCTTCTAAAATTCGAAAATTTACATCGGATATTGAAAAATTTATTGACAAGACCGACATAAGGTAATGATATAAGGAAAAAAGATGATATGTTATAATAACGCTTGCATGAAGTTTTTCATTGAATAATTTTTATCATGATTATAAGTATATGTGAATGTCAAAATTTTTTAATGGAGTTAATTGTATATTTTTCCCACTTTTTAGATAACAGTAGCTATAAAATAGTGCAAGTCTCACTAAAAAAGCTCGTATCTGTGGTGAGTTATATGATTTTGAAAAAAAAAAATTGTCAGTTTAGCCCATAGTGTGGCGTAGCGGTAAGACTGCGGCTTCCGGATCAGCAGACTGGGGTTCAAATACATTCGGGGTCTCTTTCGTTTTTTTTTTCAAAAATTAAAATAATATTTCTTATTTAATTTAGCTTAGTATGTATGTGAAAGTTGAGGTCGGTAAAGTAGATGACGAAAAATATTTTTTTTAAATATGAATTTTTACTTTACTTTTGAGTATAGTAAAAATTCGTGAGCTATAAAATTTGCTATATTTTAAGTCTATACCCCATTCCTATGGAGTATAGTAAATTTTAATAGATTACGTACTAATTTTTCCTCAAACATTTTTCTCCGTGTATACACGCATACATATACATACCAAAACTTTCCCAAAACTGCGGATTTAGATATTCAATATCTTAATATAAGTTGAATATTTTGATGATCGAAATATTTTTTCACAGCTGTAAAGCTATTTTTTGAGAAAGCCAAAATAATATCGGATTTCTCTCTATTATTCTATATACTGGTGAAAAAATGAACTTAGCCTTATTGTTTTAGAAAAGTAGAAATCCGTTTTATGTGCTTCTAGCTCTTTGAGCTCATATTCTTTTTTACTCTGCTCTCATGTACACTACTTATTTGCAAAAACTAAAATGAAACGCTGGAGATGGTCCGGATAATCATATAAGCTGTGTTTTGTTCGTGTCAAAACAGCAATCCCCTCCCTCCTCTCGAAAACCTGACGCGATCACGCGGGGGTTGAGATGAGATAATATCCGCCAAGTGCGAACGGAATATTGGCGAAGCCCCCAAGCGCGCTGTACAATTTCCTCCTGCGATATACACAATGCGGGTCAAGGGGAGCTGTAGGTGTAGCCTTTACAATAACGGGATAGAAATAGAGATAGAAGGAGAGGGAGAGAGAAGGCGATAAAGATAGGCAGAGAGAGAGAGAAAGACAGAGAGAGAGAGAGAAAGAGCATTTTTTTCGGCAAATGAAAAGGTCGGATAACGCATTTGCTACATATAAAGATTCTTTTATAAATAAAATCATTACTAAATTATATAATTAACAATATGAGAACTAGCTCCAGCAACTATAAAATTTAAACAAATTTTTTTACTAGATCCTATGTATGCATATACGTTAAAATACAGTTTATGTGATGCCATCAAATGCTACCAGAGCTTATTAGGAGATCACCATTACTCGGAAGCGTATACTACTGTGTAAGCACATTAATCAAAAAAGAGTTTTTGTAAATGTCGATAGACTTGGAAAAAGCATTGTGTCAGCAACAGAGCGAATCTGTGAATTACAGGTCAAATCTACGGTCATAATTATACCTCAGTTTTAAAACTGGTTGATGTACTCGATGGAGTGATTATCAACGAAAACTCATGGAAGTTGTTTTGTAGCCAGATATAAAAGATTTTGATCACTGCCAAAGATTATAGATTTGGTATTACCTGGGTTTAATTGCAGTCTATGTTCATTAGCCTATTTAGAAACGTTGAATGCATCCTCTGTCATATTGACAACTGCAGACGATATATTATCTGGACACTGGATGAAGAGCAGCTCTATATTGTCAACAAACAGAATAAGAGAGAATTTATAATACGTTAGACGCCGTAGTAAAGATTTAATGAAGATGAAAAAAATAAATCCTGATAAACAACCTCGCAGAATATTCGAGGTCACGGGCAGGAAGTCCGATTCTTCCTCCTTTTAGATCACCACCTGTGTTCGATATTTTATATATGAATACACTAATCTGGTGGCATTATGTGAAAAATATTCCTAAATTCAAGAAGAAGAGCCTTGTGATGAATTGAATTAAATGCTCTTCGGAATCCGAACAAAGTTACTCGCGTGATTAAATTGTGTTTGAAAGAAGAAAATCTGTTTCAAAATATTTTCAAGATCTGGATAGCCATAATTTTTTCAAATACCTCCGCTGTATAACACTAATTCGTATATGCCGAGAATCTAAAACTTGTCGAAGATCATTATACTTGCTAAGTGAAAAAATAAATGTTACCTCCCCAGACTAACGATGTAAAATTCGTATGAAAAGCAAGAGTGGCAACAGTAGACTTTCGAGAAATTTCCAAAGACCTTCTGGGCTTTGTTCTTTAGATTTACTGAAAAGCATTCGCGCAATTACGTACACTTTTACGATATAGGAAAAGTAAATCAGCAGATCAAGAATACTGCGCACGCTTATATAGTATATCACTCTCTTTGCAAAGCTTCTTGATTAATTATTCAAAGCGCAGAACGTCTCGACATATTGCGAGTAATATACAGGATGTGACGTGCAAAACTTTGATAAATCTTTTCACTAAAATAACAAACAATAATTAACATATCGCATTTTCAACAATAGTTTTTGAAAATGCGATTTGTTACAGTCTTATTGCAGGTCTTATCCGTTACGAACTTATACTTATATTACTAAACGCCTTGCAACAAATCGAGAGTTGGTTTTATTGAATGGAACAAGCTTTGTGGAACTACCAACAATCGCGAGACCGATAGAAGTGTCGACATCGTTACTAAAATTAGTAGGTCTATGCGGGAAATATAGGAAGCGTTTATAATGCGTCTACAAGATAATTAGAATGAAAAAATTTTTCAAGTACATTAATATTAAATACTCTCAAAATGATAATATTTTTAATTAATTGGGATAATTCATCGCCTACATTGAATAATTCAGTAAAAACATGGCCTTCCTTATGTCTATTATATATATATATATATATATATATATATATATATATATACATATATATATGAAACTATTACAACGAATTAACCATTACTGCATAAATTTATATGCAAACCGTCTTTTGATTTGTTCATCTATTTAGAACTACACGGAGGAAAATATTGTAGTAAAAATTACCATGTCTGATGGTAAGTGTGGGGCAGACTCAAAATACCCCAAAAACAGCCACAATTCATGGTAAAAATTGCAACTAATTTATGGCCATTTTTCTTACATTGTGAAAATTATTATAAATTTATGGCAATTTTTACCATGACTTATGGCAATTTTTGCGGTATTCCGAGTCTGTCCCACACTTAAAAACATGGCAATTTTTAATACAACATTTTTCTCTGTATATTTAATCAGACTTTGAGTACTTCGATTATGTGTCTAAAAATATAGTTGAAGATGTAAAAATCCTACTTTACTACTAATCCTATCTCATCTGCGGTCCATGCAAAAATAATTAATATAAAATTTTACGTCATTTATGTCTTAAACAAAAGAAGAAGAACAAACACATCCTCTTAAGACAGATTAAATTGGGAACTATATTGGTACATAAGTTATAAGTTGTCATATTTATTTCGCCAGTTTTTCGTATACGAAGTGTCCTAAAAGTTCCGGTGCGGTTCAATAACTTGTAAAATAAGATTCGTAGAGAAAAACGTTCAACAAAAAACTTGTAGGATTTTCCCCTAACTATCAACTGGTGACCTTAGATTTGACCTTGATCATGACCTTCAAGGTCATTTCAAGGTAAATGTCATTTTGTAAATGGATATGACTTTGGATAGTTGAAAAGAAGACCTCCGAAGGTCATCCGAAGGTCAAAGTAAAGGTAATATTCAGAAGGGCATTACAACATGCGAAATACAAGTCGCAGTGAAACGTTCAACAAACAACTTATAATGCACTTTTGAATATTACCTTTACTTTGACCTTCGGAGGTCTTCTTTTCAACTATCCAAGGTCAAATATACAGGGGATTCCATTTAAAAAATGACATTGATCCAAGGTCACCAGTTGATAGCTAGGGAAAAATCCTACAAGTTGTTTGTTGAACGTTTTTCTGTACGAATATTATTTTACAAGTTATTGAACCGTTCTGCAACTTTTAGGACACTCTGTATACATGTACCCGTATCTATACACACTCATATTTACACACCTATCTGTCCACACAAACACATAAATTCGTGGTTCTATTATAGTTTAAATAATTCTTTTAAAGTTGTATTCTTTGATAATATTTAACTAATTAGAGCATGAATAAATGAATTTTAACGAAATATGTGCACTTTATATTATTGAGATTTTACTATTTTATAGTTATTTCTTTATTATTATTGAGGTAGTTTTTCTTTTTAATTTCCTTAATAATTAAAAAAAAGTTCAAGAAATAGATAATGTAGTATTGGATGATACTGTTACTTGTGGCACAATTACCAATAATTTTTATAAAATTAACAACCATTCTTACTTATGCTAAGTAGAATAGTCACACCTCACGCTCTCTCTGTACATCGCAATTCCTTATTCGTCGACATTTTAATTTTTGATACAACCGCATCACCTTTCCTCGCCTCACACTCGCAATCGGGTTTTGCAAGTAAGCGTGCCCCTGTACCCGGGAGCGCGCGTTATTTATTGCAAGACGCATTGCTCCTTCGCACTATCGGGGTCGCCTCTCCCGGAAATTCAGCCGTAGATCACCGTAGCCTTCCTTCTCCTCCTCCTCCTTCTTCTCGCCGTCTTCGTCGTCGTTGACTCTCGCTCCATCCCCGACCCATTCCTCCATTGAGGCGCCGACGCTGCTACTGGTGCGCTAGACTGCGAAGTGCAACGATGTGCAATCAAAAAAAGTTCGCGAACGTATACACAAGATAAGAGAAATTTTTGGAGTTGCGTGCATCATATCACATATCGTGTACAAAGGTGTTGGTCGTTTTGGAAGTAAAAGGATAGTTAAATGGCGGGAAAATATGAATATGCTTTTTACAGACGGACAAAAAATAATGTTTGGGAAAGAGCTGGATTTGAACAGGATTTTAATTGTCGGTTTCACTTATGCCGTAGATTTAATCCAACAAATGAAAATTTTAATCAGCTTTTAGCAGAAAGCTTTAGGAAATTTAATATTATTTGTATTGATTCGATCAAATAAAAAGCTTTTAAAATATTATTGATCAGGAAAGAGATAAATTAATTTGTGTGTATTAAATACAAGTATTAATAAGTTTTTCTTAATAGTGTAAAAAATAGAAACTATTAGAGCGAAATGTGGTTCGAAGGTACACATACATATTCCAAGTTTACTAAGACATTACTTTTTAGAAATCGATTCCTTGACATGCAAAACTTTAAGTTTAGTAGGTCAAATTTTGTATTCCTATGGAAAACCTACTGAAAGCATTTAGAATGATAAATTTTAAAATATATAAAATCACTATCGGGAGATAATACAGAGACGTTTGCTATTTTATTTTAAGGGTATGGATCTAATGGGAAAGAAATTATTATACTATAATTACAATCCTGAGTACATAAGGTTGATATTTGCATAAAATTTTCCTTAGTGAATTTGAACAAACATATAGAACTGTTATTTGCAGTGATTGCTATAATTACCAACTATATCTCTAAATACGTGCGACTTTCCAGCTAAATAGACGAAAGTCACGCGACACAGACGATAAGCTCACCCTATACCCCCATACTTTCACAACTCTACTCACTCCGACGAACCTTATAGAAAAAAATAAAGCGTGTTGTACCGCATGCCCTAAAAGAAACCTCGAACCCGCAAAAAAGCGTGGGAAAAGCCGAGGAAATCGGCGGCGAGATATCTCTCGGGCCGGATAAACGCGCGGCTGGCCGGCGACACATAGTCGCACATCGAAACACGTATATCATACTTTCTTTCGAGACCACCGGCGGAGGCGGTAGATCGATAGACGGCACCCCCTTCTCCCGAATCCACCTGTCTTCACCCTCCTCTCCGACGTCGTAGACGTCGCCTGTTCTCCGGAAATGCGAACCACCCTTGGCTCACACGCGTGCTTCCTCTCTTTGCACCACCGTCACCGACGCTGCAACGAGAGAAAAAGAAGAAGGGATGTAGGGGAGATGGGATTTTGATGCGGCGAGATTTCACTCCTGATTTATATCGTCAATAAAAAATCGAATTTCGTAGTTCGTCCTTTTGCGTAATATATGCATGTACTGAAAAAGAGATTTATTTTGCAGCATTAAATGAGCTGAAGTACTTTACATACATTTTCATAAATGTATAATGTAAAAGTAATCAGTATTAAGAATATTGGTCGCATGGATGTAACTACGAAGATTATATGATTGCTGCCTTTCCCGAAATGAGTTATTGCTATTGTTGATATTGTGGATGATTTTAAACGTCAGTGAACCGTCATGATAGTGATGTAGTAACTTGATTGTTTCAATACCGAAAAATAAAGCAACCTTTGTGTAATTGTGCTCCAGTCTATTCACTGCTGGATGAGATTTAAAAGATAGCATCCCGTGTTGTACAGCCTCAATGTGTTGTACTAGTATTGTATAGACTTACTGCGATCAATTAACTTGTTGATAAATGGAGACAAAGTAGGAAGAACAATTGTTTTATATAAATAGATTATTACAAATATATCAGTGAACTCTGTACGCTTGATTAAATCTAGTAGGTTATAAGACCTAGAGACAACGTTATTTATATGTTAAGAAAATAATAAGGAAGAGTCAGATCAACATTTTTTCAGCATAGGTATAAAAGAACATTCGTATGATTGATACAAGAAACGACATCATTGATGTAAATACAGAACAATATAGGGCTCAAGTGTGATCTTACGATACGCCGGATAAGATCAAAATTGTTTCGAAAGAATAGTTATTTAGCCTAATGATTTAGCTTCTTCTATCAAAATACAATGAAATTACCGAAAAAAGATAATAGAATATTCCGAAATTCCATATTTTTAATAATAGCTTTGTTCTTATAAACTACATCTACTCGAGAAGAATTAAGGAGACTAACCTCGGTTAAAGCGAAAAAAAACAGAAACTCATTTAATCAATAATAAATTTTAGGTATAAACTTGGAGTGTAAAATTTTGTTTACCAAAAAGTAGTATTATTATCTACAATTTGCAGATATAATTAACTTCTACTATATTACCTGATCTTTGTGTAAATCGGGTCAATTGAACCCTCCTGATAGGCTAAATGTCATTGCTGCTGGATATCTTTCGAATAGTAAAATGACTCAAAATTTCAGGACTAGTTTTGTTCTTATATAGTCACCAACTTTGTTCGCTATTTTTCCTTAAAAATTGTTTATAACTTTTAATTTTTATAAAAATTCTTATTTTTTAGTATGTTTTATCCAAATTTCTGTAACATTATATTTCTTTATAAAACTTTTTCTAAAAATGTAAAAAATGGTAACAATAATGAAAACAAAAATTCATCTGAAATTTTAAGTCATCTCGTTGTGAGTTTCTCGTGACTTTCTATGACTTCAACAACTAGTCACCAAAATTTTGTTATGATTCTTCACATTCATAAAAACATCCCTGTCAGTGATTAGTTTTGACCCAGACAAAGAATATGGAATGATATTTGGAAATATCGGCGAAGACAGTTGATTATGAACTAGTGCATAAATTTTAACTGGATCTTATTGTTAACATTGGATGGTAGTAAAATATATCCAATTTATCCCCACATCTGTAAATTGAAAAAATGTAAGAAAATTTCCAAAAAGACGAAAACCAACTTGACCAGAGATTTTATTTTATTTATAAAGTCGACTAACAACGCCTTATAATGTAGGCAAGTATGTTATAATGTGCGGCGTTTGTATTATTTTTTAAGTTAATTGCAATGTCGAGTAAAATTTGGTATGTGTGAGTCCGTTTTGAAAATTTTCTTATATTTCTAAAATGATAGAATATTTTTCTTTGCACATGATTCAACACATATAAATTCTTGTATTATAGATTTCTTGTATTTTACGCACAAACGGTGAATACAGATGTTTGCTTGTCTCTTGAATCTTATATAAAGACGTATTTCTTTTGATTATTTTTACTGGCAGTGAATTCGTTTCTTATTTGGTATTGCTGTAATAAGTTCTAGGATATGACTCCTGATTCGATCGTTTCAGTGGAACGTGAGTCTCAACTACCACATTCAGAGTCTTATGAAAATTACGAGCTTCAGTGTCAAAGTAGTTGTTTTGTAATATAGATTCTCAGTTTATTTCATTAAGGTCACGTATAATGGCATCGTAATTCGACTTGGTAAAGTTTCTCCGGATTATTGTAGAGCTAAAATTCTGTACTCCAATTTGGTTGATTATGAAAAAGTAGGGTTCGTGGTGGCAATCTGTAACAGTTTTCTTGCGTATTCAACGGAGAAAGCATATCAGTCAAGGTAAACTAAAGAGCTAACCTGTTTCCTTTTTTTGCATGTGACTGGAAGATCTGCTTTAAGCTTCATGAAAAGTAGGTAGCAATTTATTTAATATGTTATAGGCTTGCTTTCCAGAGGATATTAACATATATTCTTGTGACTATTATAAAAAAGAAAAAGATAATTCACAAATTTTAAGTCATTTTCTTGAGCTATTCCAAAAATATCCTGTGTCAATGACATCCACCCATAAGAGGTAATCGAAATTAATATTTCGTAGGGCATTTTAAGGAGAAAGACTTAAAGGTATACAACTACCTTAAATAATTAATAAATATTTTTATGGAAAAACACAATTTATACGTCTTCCGTATACGTAAATACGATACCCAATTTTCTTTTACAATTATTGTATGACTATTTCTATAAGATGTACTTGTTGAAAGATTATGTCAGTATCTCAGACCCTAATGATAAAAATATCAGCACCGTTACAAATTGATGCACTTGTCAAGACTCTGACAATAAATTACTGCCACTAATCAAATTAATAAAATATTCTTTTTATGATTTGTATTTTACTTTTATTTGCGATATTGTTTTTTTCAATGTACCTTGGATTGTAAAGGGCTTAGAATAAAAAAAATATTATGATATTTTATATACTTTCGTTTTTTTTTAACAATGCCGTTTGGATGAATTACAAGGACAATTCTTTCTTCTTGTAATTCGCTTAATATTTATTGAAAAGTTTTCGAGAATACTTTTGAATGGGTGATTGATAATGTAATCAATATTCATTTATACCTCGCTTCCCCTTGCCATTCATATAAACGAAAAATCCGTCAAATTTTCCGTACACGGGGCCTTTTCCATCTCTCTGTTTCTCTCTCTCTCTCTCTCTCTCTCTCTCTCTCTCTCTCTCCCCCGCTCTCATACTTTCTCTCTCTTTCATCGTTCATTAATGCACATGGATGGCGGTGATCCGTTGCTGAAAAATGGATATTCAATTTCCATTTTAAAAGTATCCTCCTCTTGCCTACCCCGTTCCCCCAAGCGATACTGAATTTTTAATACAAAGTCGACGGCGCACTTTCGAAGTCCAGTTCCAAAATCAATTCTCTCCGACGCGCAACCCCTCTGTATAAACTGTGTGCATATAGTCACGCTATAATAACTTCGTGGACGGAATTCGCAATATCGGCCGAAACAACGAGGCCTTGAAAGAGTCGCAAAATTTGCTTCCCAAAGCTGGGCCAAGAACACCCCCTTATACACTTTGTCTCTCTCTCTCTCTCTCTCTTGCCGTCTGAGACAAGAAAATTAACTTCCCCCGCGCGGTTCTTTCAAGGTTGAATATTCATTGGCACGCGCGCAGTTGTGCATTAATATTTATCACACGGAAAATTCAACTGCTCCTGCCGAGCCAGCGCAAGAGAGTTTTTCACTGCTTTTTGCGTTATTAGCCGCAGGTACAAGTGACATGGATAAAATGATTGAGTTGTGGTATTGTGTTATGCGAGAAAGATGTGTGCATGAGCGAACGCCCTGAAGAGTAATCGTCAGGAAGGAGGAGTAGCATAGAATGAAAGATACATCAAAGAGCGTGAGTAGGTGAAGATTGTAAATGGATCACCGTAGGGTCGTTTCTAATGGCGCAAAGAGCTAGGTTAATGCTGATTTTTATTAGATGGTAGTGTGTGAAAGCAAGTATAAAAGGTATTTTATGCTTAGTTATAGTCATTTTTTCTTCTGTTCTGTGTCATAGTAAGAAATGAAGGTAATAAAAAAGTACTCAATTAATATTGAAAAACAAGAAAGTTATTTTTAATAAAATTTCAATTAATTTATCAAGCCAAAACTCATTTTATATTAGGGATACTCTTCGCATTCCTATACAGAAAAATTAAATGAATTATTAAAATTTTATTTGATGATCTTAATCAACAAATATCGATTGAATAAATATAAAGGCTCAAAGAAGGGATTGTCTAAGCTCTTTTTGTAATTTAGCTAGTAAAATTATTTTTGGAAACAAAGTTCCCAATTCGATTTTTCATAAAAGCATAGATTAAATTTTCCTTAATCAAAGTGTTGATTTTGAAACTTATTTTGAAAAAAGGAGTTTTGGTTATTAAAGTCGATCGTTTAACACTAAATTGATCTGAATCATATCAAGCAAATGACCATTCATCTGCAGAAAAGAAAGTAATGATCGATAATCTACTTTTTGATTCTCGAATTTTATATCTCTAAGTATACTACGAAATACTCTGTAAAGTGAATAACAGCGCGCATCATAGGCTAGAGCGTGTTTCTTATTTCTAATGATATTTAGTGATATTTATTATCAAATATCAAATATCACGTATCAAATATTATTATAATAACGACAATCACGATATTAAAAGTTAGCTTTTTATGAAAAATTGGAAATTCACTCATAAATTTTTTATTTATGAAAAGGTCACAACTCAGTAAAAATGGTGACAATTCAGGTTTTTTTTTCATTTGCTATTTTAAAATTTTATAAACTAAATGAAACAATGATTTATCCACTAATTTAGAATTTACATTATACATTTCAAGCATATTTTTATAGAAAATATTTAGGTCAAATAAATCGTTAATTCGCCAAATTTAAGATATTGACTTTATTCCATATTTGAAAGAAATAGTGCATTAAAATGTTTATTGTCTCAGCAATGATTTTCAACAGCGAATGTCAACGAAAAATAACAATCTGCAAAATTGTAACATTTTTCAGCTTACAGAACCTGCAACAGGATGATAAATATTAATAAAGAAACCGACAAAAATCGTCGATAACATGAGGATTTGAACCCGAGTTTTCTGCATAAAAGTCAAGCAACTTAATCACAGAGCTACCGATCACACCTCTAATTTATCCGTTTTCAGATGGTTTCGATTCCAATATTGTCCAGAACGCAGCTATCACAGAGCTCTCCTATGCGCCGTCCAACGCCAAATCGGTGACCTTTGTTATAAACCAAAAATCAGAATATTGGATAAAATGTTGGACACAGTAAACAGAATACAATTTAATGCAATCGAAAAATAATAAAATACTTATTTTGAAGAAGAACAAATAGCATTACAAAATGATCTGATATGATCGCAGTCGGGTAGTTCGATTTTAAATGGATTTAGAGTACAAGTTATTTAATACATATGTATAACCTTCGATTACAGTACTTCCATGAAAATGAAAATTTACATGGAACTGATTATTAACGATGTATCCTATTTTTTTATATAAAATTTGAAGAAGATTTTATTGGTCTTATGAAAAATTTAGATCATTTTTTAGGACTTCTAATGGTTTTTTTCTTTAATTTTTTTTTCTCAAGGTTGGGACTCATACCGGTAATCTTACTTTTTAATTTGTCCTAGAGACATCTTTGTATTAGTCAAATAATGGCCAGTCGAAACCGGTCCAACTCAGCTGACTTCGATGTGCACGGGAAATGGATAATGTATTGTGTCGCTCTCTTCCTCTTTCTCTCCTGTATTCCCTTTAATTAATCGAGCGCATACTATCAGGATGCCGGTTTCGTAGTGGTAATAGGGTCCACGTCTCTCTCTCTCTCTTCTCTCTCTCTCTCTCGCTCTCTCTTACTCTCCCTGTGCACGGTTACGTGCGAGCACGCTCGCTCGGCAGACATATAGAGAGTGAAAGCGGAAGAGACGAGTCATGGGCAACTTTCCTAATTTATGCAGATCCGATTCGCTTCCACGAATGTATTCGACGAGACAAACTGCCTGCCTCCCTGTCTCTCTTTCTTCCGTTCGTCGTGCGCAAATTCGAAATTCGGCTGGGTAGAGGCCGTGTCGTAGTAGCACCCTGTCGCTGATACGTTTTCTCCTCATTGTTTTAGCAAAAGGTGAAATTTTGATCGCGTGAGAGGTGCAAAAGAAATCTGCGCTAACTTAAAGTGCCGCGACTTTCTAAAATAAAACATGTTGGAAAAAATTTTCTAGTTCGACTTATATTTTGTAAGTCTGGTGATGCACAGTGCTTTTGGACTTGATGATGGTTTTCATGGGCTTATAATGCATCAATGAAAATAATAAAGATTAGTTGGAAAATAGTCAAATTTTAATTTAAAGTTAATATATTTTTATTATAAATTCACTTCTTTTGAAAAATAGCGAGAGACTTGCGTAAATTACAGACGTAATGAATATTCCAATACTTCTTCTTTACATTGCAATAAGTTTATTTTAATTCATATGATTTTCTTGATAATATAAGGAACTTGATTTAGTAATGCATAGGAAGATTACATTGAGAATATAGGAATTCATTTTTGGGTACCAGGTAGACCTCTTAAAGTCTGAGTACAATGGGTTTCCAGAAGATTGGGATTACATTACTTCTTATTCACTGAGCATCATCCGCACTTCAGGCATTTATCGTCATAATTAAATTTCTCTACTATACAATCAACAGTTTCCTATCGGAGGCCTTCGCTGAAGGATAGGTAGTAGCAACAAATAATTAAAAATCGACTTTTTCACCTCTCATAGGCGCTCTCTCGCAGAGACTATTCAGTCAGAAAGCGCAACTCTCTGGTGTCTCTACGCAGCAATCTAGAGACTGACTGAATCCAGACGAAAATGAATGCACAGGAGAGAGAGGAGCAAATGGCGGGGTGAAGTTTGCGGGAGAGTGAACAATTTCTTTTCTATCTGCAGGTGCTTCGCCTTACGAATACACTTTGAATTGTGTTTTGTGCTCACCGCTAGCGTATTGTAAAAAGTGGCGTTCAATGAGATGAATAGGAACACGCAGCGTGTTTAAGAAAAGTGCTATTTTTTGCAGTAGCAATAGGAGGATATGTATTAGAAAGTCACGGTTGGAGTCTAAGAAAGGATGGGTAGGGAATGATGAGCAAAAAAAGAGAAAAGCAAGAGGTCAATTTAATTTTTCGTGATTATGGTTATTGAACGAATTTGCTAGTAGTTGGAATTATACGCGGCGCTTCTTTTTTCTTCATTGAGTTACAGTGATTAATTTGCAATGAGCGAATGATCGATTGCTTTTGGTAGCTTCTGCTCCGATAGTATGACAAAAGCTGGTGGTGATTTTCTTAGATTAGATTACTCTGTAATTTACTTATTTAATAAAAGTATTTTTATATTTAGAATATATATTCGATTACGTATTATAAGACAATGACTGATACAGATCAAATTAGAGTGAAGGTTTGAGACTTCAATTAAAATATGAAAAAATATTAAAGTTTCAGTTAAATTATCTGTATATGGGTTTCGATTACATTGCAACAATAATTGCGCGGTGTTAATAGAATATTACGATACGTGTAACCTAAGTGGCCCACTATTACACGGCGGGAAGTTAGCATCCGAGCACAGCAAGGCTATAATCCCGTCGTGTTATGGACCACTAAGGTCACGAATATTGTATATTATTTTATAACAGGTATGACATAAGTCCACTGTCACGCTTATCCGTGTCTTAAGCAGTCCATTATTAAAATAATGAACTATACTTAAACCACGGATAGGCGTCACCTAATGTTACTGTTCTTTTCTCCCTCTTTCACTCTCTCTACTTCATATTTTCGCGGTGTACATTACATCCGAGATTACATCTTCATAATTTTTTAACCAGCTATATACGTATCATCCGATTACTTCTTAAATTGAACTTCTAGAATTTCACATGGATAAAACTATCAATGAATTTCACTATCTCTAAAACCATATAATCACGTTACAGATTTATGTCAAATTTCTCATGTATATTAAGAGATGCACAACAACTTATAAACGTTTGGACACAAGAGAATGTTTTTCTGTGTTTGTGCCTACGCAAAAAAATTTGGCGATAAACGGGTACAAAGCGCCGTTGAGCACTGAAATCGAAAAAAAAAATTTAGTAGGGCGAATGAAAGCACCCACGAACGCGTGCAAAAGCTCTTCGCTTAATCTAAAGTAGTCGCGCGATACAGAAGCACAGAGAAAACAAGAAAGAGAAAAAGAAAAAGAGAGAAAGAGAAAGCGGCAGGGAGAGAAGAGGGGGTTGTAGCTGCGCGCGATGGAGGGAAATTCATTATCGAATTCGATTGTCGGCGTGGCAACGAAAGCACTCGCTTTTACAATCCATCGACATTTGGCACTGAGAAACACAATTTCCGCTTCTCTCCAGCGGTACACAAGCTCTGGCTGGGCACACAGTCAGCAGCGCCACCACCGTCGCGCAAAACTCGTATCGCTCTTCGATAGACGCAATGCGTTACTCGTGTGCGCTCTTACTCTTAGCTTGCCCTGTTTGCGAATTCACTGCCATGTTATTTCTAATTCGTTGTTGTAGGCGTATTAAAAACGTTTTCTTATAGAATACATCGCAACTAATATCTGATAAACTGGCTGCTGTAAGAAATGGATGCGAAAGACGAGATACAAGAAGAGGATGAAGAAGATGAGCAGAAGGAAGAGAAACTACAATAAAAGGAGAGGGATACGAAGGAGAAGAAGAAATAGAAGGAGGAGGGTACTATTGGAATTTATTAAATCGATGTACGTGACAGATAAACTCCACTTAAGGGAGTTAGCTGATAGGAGAAAGGAAGAGTTGAATTGGAGGTATCAATAACTCGGTGAAATGGATCAGAATTAAAATGAGATTTCAAGATCGTATTTTAGAGTTCTTTTAGAAAACTGCTGTGTTTTCTAAGCAGTGTGTTAAAAATGTAAGGTATCTGATAGGTTAATGAGATTATATCGTCGCTTTGGATTAAAAGGGAGCCATCTCAGCGCCCACTTGAAAAAGGAGTCAACTCGTGATAGCTTTCCAGCATAAATGAAATTATATGTATACAATAATATATATTGAATGGGCATTCTCATATAATCATACTTCATCAGTACTAATGTAGTACTTATGTATGGCAATATACTCATATACAGCTGTAAACAATCAGATATAACAATTACATGAGGAAGTTTCCGCGTATTAATCTGTTATTTAAACTGACTAGTGTTGCATGCGCGCTGATTATTCGAATATTCCAGTAAGAAAATACTGAAACTATATGTATAGACTGTACATTAACAGTAATTGAACGTTTGGAATCAAATAACTGAAAATAAACCAGAAATTTGTGTAGTTAAACAATTACGATATATGCTTCTAAATACAAAACCTCAATAATAATTAACTTTAATTTTTCTTTTGATGAATAATTCGAATTGCTAATCTATTTTGCGCTGACCTCTAGTACTTTTTAAAACAAGTCTTTAAGCAGGCAAACATCCGCTTCGGCAAGCGGTATAGCTGATTGGCTAATTCTCTTAGTGATAGTCCTGGTATAGGCCATAGACATCGCTTGCGCTTTTTTTATATCTGATTATTTATGGCTGTATATGAGTATATATTGCCATGCATTAGTTCTACATTTCTTCATTTAATGGTGTTACCAACCTAAAGTTCGTGAAAAAAAAAAATCGTATGAGATTGCTCCTTTTTGAAGCGGATGCCGAGTTGACCCCTTTTTCAGAAATTAAAGAAAAATTGAGGGCAAGTATTTTTAACAAAAGCGATCCATAAAACTAACAGTTATATAGCTTTTCTGATGCAATTAATAATACTCTTACTGTATCTTTAAAAAAATGATGTGTAATTATCTATGATTTAATTATGTCGACTGAATATCAGTTACAAAGTATAAAACTGAAAGACGAAATTGAAATACTTTCCTCCAACAACATACATACTAAAAACTAAGCTATGAAAATAATCTAATGATCGTCTTCTCGGTAACAACGATTCCATAAAGGTACACGGAAAAAATAATTAGTAAATTCTAAATTTCCGACATGTGATTTGACTCTAAAGTGGCAAGTTTATTTTCCTTCCATAAATATCAGCAGAATTTCTATTTTGAAGTGTAGCATCTTCATTCTTAAAAAGTGGAATGAATTCCCATTTTGAAATGTAGTAGTTCATTTTGCATTTTGATGTTACTGTTTTATTTTTTTTCATGTAGCGGTATCATAGTAAACACTAGATATAAAGATAAAATAAAATTTCCGCTTCACATTTACTCTGTGCAGTCCCGCTCTATAGGAAAAATTAGAAGACCGTACCCTTGATGCAGGCGTGTCGCTCTGGCTCGAGGGAACAGCGCTTAAGTCCGGCAGAGCGCCGGTCGAGCGCTTGCCTGCACCCAGGGATGGGTTTTCGACACTTATCAACAGTATTCTACCGTAACATTGTAGAAAACTGTCGAAAACGTAAAAAATGTCGAAACCCCTGTAACATACGTAACAAACGTCGTAAACTAAAATAAACAGTTTTCAAATCGATTTTCATTGGTATTTCAGTTAGTTTCATGTATCAGTTATCTCAGAATATAGAATAGGCATATTATCAATATTATCATTCAGTTTAGAAAGCCAGATTGGCCGTTTTCGTGAAGCCAAAAATAAGCGTTAATTAAGACCCCCCATAAGACAGGCGTCGCTACGTTCGAGCTTTGATTAAGTTAAGCTTCTTTTAGCATCTTTAGCTTAGTTTAGCAAAATTTATTGTTAATATAGACTGTAAAATTTAAGTTTAACACAGATTTAAAGTTACCCGCTATTATAATTCTTAATGTTAAAAAATATACTTTTATTATTTGAATTTCGCGCCATTTGTAAAATATCTATATTTGTATCATGGATTCAAAGGCTATAGCCGAATAAGCATGTGAAATCTGCCTTTAGCGATTTCGAAAAACTGACTGGGTGCATCGAAAGTACATTAAAAAAAAACCTCTCAGACAAATTTTTAGACACCCATATGCCTCCTGTGATTTTATAACCTCAAAAAC
>JAYJLV010042128.1:0-22751 GCA_036873485.1 Torymus texanus
CACACACACACACACACACACACACACACACACACACACACACACACACACACACACACACACACACACACGCGAAAATATTTTCACGAAACCATTAAAGAGAAATAACTAATTTCACAGTATGTGTGTGTATGTATGTTCAGAACCTCGAACAGAGTTATCGAAGGCTGCGTTTGGTTACAAAAAGCACGTGCAGCATCTCTCCCCCGAGACACAACCCACTACTTATACGTGGAGTATATAGTAGCAGCTCGAATTGCTCAGGCACCCAATTAACGGATGTACAGTCGTCGCGAAAGCGTTAACGAGAGTAGCCGTACTGTCTGTAAGTGTACGCGCACATACATATGGAGGGAGAAAAAAATGCCGCGTAAACAGACCACCAGGGGAGGAGAGAGTATAGGAGTGAGGAGGTTACCTTTTTTTTGAGGTTACGAGGGAACGTTTACGCGAGGTCATATGTGCTAAGTGTAATTTGGGAAAATGTCTATTTTTTTTTGGTGAGCTTGTATATACTCGTCCGATAGGCAAAGATTGTTCTGGTTGTATAAGTGTAATGGTGGAATAAAAGTTTTGGTATTGTGGTGTCCCTTATCAATATCATTGTTTAATGAATTAACTTTTAAAAATCATTTATTTGAAAAATTAGATCGAAATGACAAAAATCCAGATTCTTACTTGTACGCGTTACAGTTTTTATTTAGTTAAATAATTTATAAAAATTTTTTTTTAAAACGCCATTTTCTTGCTTTCCATAGACGTACGATAAATACTATACTCAACAAATTTTTTCTAGCAGTTCTAATATAGAATCATACACGTTGAAATATATTATGTCAGTATCCCTAATTTCCTTAATTACAAAAATACCATAATCTTACTCGACTCCTTCTCCCTTCCACCTCTTTACGATCGCTTTCTCACTTACCACACCACCATACCTTGCGACAATAACGCGCCACGTACTTACTCGTACCTTATTAAACCTGGTGTGCGTATATATATATACACACATACATAGCGCCGCGTCGTAAATCACTGTACGCGGTAACGCCGCGGCTCTACGACTTTGCATTTCCGCCGACGCGAAGAACCGAACGATATAGTATATATATACACGCGTATATACATATATTTAGTGCGACGGTCGCGGGAAAACATTTTAATTGACTCTTTATGATAATGAGGTGTATGTGTGCGTAAGTTCGGTTCACGATATCGAGAGTTTATGTGACGAAGCGTATATTTACGCAAGAATCAGTGGCGGCTAAGAGATCGAGGGTACGTTTTTTTTTAGAAATATGTGTGTATATAGTGCAGGTTATTGCGGGATCGATGGATTAATTATAAGTGGAACGGGTATACGAGTGTATATATATATGTGTGAATGGAGAACGGAATGTACGGGTACGTGGGTGGTGCAGGGCTGCGTGTGAATGGTTGTAATTGACGATCGATATAAATTTATATATACGTTATTTTCTATTATTATTTATGTGAAAGTATGCTCGTATATATTTATATTGCACGAAATATTTCTCGGAATCGATTAACTATTCATTTTACTGTGTTACTTTGAACATGACGAATCATTCAAGGAAATTGTAATTAATCGAAAAATCTCATTGGAAATTTACCTTGTATTGATAACAAAAACTATACACCCATCACAAAAAACCAAACGAAATATCTTAATTCAAATCACTCTCCCACTCCAGTATACCAAATTTCCATATAACATCTCTTCTCTTGATCCCCCTTTGCGCGCAACAACTTCACGCATCAATCACATAAATCAATGCATCGACCGCCGCTCTCTCTCTCTCTCTCTATGTGGCAATGCGCACGGATAAAACGAAAAGTGTGTATATATATATATATATATTTGGTTTGCCCTTGCACGCGTATGCCGGTGCTCATAATTGAAAGCGCCAGCGTAACGTTTCGCAATGCGCGCGCGCGCTAAATTAGCATATAATCGCTTCCACAGTAGAAGGAGAGAGAGGGAGAGAGAGAGAGAGAGTAACGTCGTGATCGCCGAGGAGATCGTAAATTCACGAGAGTCAAGGGCTGTATGCCGCGGGTGAGCTTTCGCTTTTCTTTGGTTATATATATATACGCACGTGGTTAGCTGGATTGCATATCGGAAAGGGAATATAGAGAGGAGTATGTATATAGTGTAAATGGAGATTCTATGTGGGTAATAAAGGGGAAAAACGTATGTGTGTGATGTAAATTGGGTTATGAGAACGATAGCTCATGTGAAAAGAGAGAGAGAGGGAGAGAGAGAAAGATGGAATGAGGGATGTGAAGTGGTTCAAGGATTAAACTGTTTTTTACATGTTTGTGGGTATATATAATATATACTTACAATATATATAAGAAACATCATTACGTCGAGACAGGCTTTTTGTCAGTGTACTCACCTGAAACAAAGGAAAATATAAAATCATTAGTCTCGTGTATCAATCTTGTAAAACGTGATATAAATTTTCTTATAAAATACTTATACATTCGTTCGATCGCCATCGTCCACAAAGATATATATCCTTTTTCTCAATCATTCATATATACACATATACATGCACACACAGCACGCGTTGCAGCTTTAAAGCCAGTATTACAGTGACAGCGAATTCCGAAAGCACGTGGAATTCCACAACGCGATCGGCAGTGACCAGAATATAATGCACATTCTCTTCGTCAATCCGCCCCGATTTTCATCGCACGCGCGTGGCGTACATCCTAATCTTATGTATTATTCAGATCTCGTACAGTTTGCGCTTATATGTATATAAATAAAAATTTTTTCAAGAATTTCCTTTTATTCAGGTATTTAAAAAAAAAATATATATATATACGTGGTTTCGTTGAAATATATATAAGTGCAAGTTCGACGAGAACAGAATTATACCGATGGAAATGCGGTACGTTATAACATATATAGTATAATAATAGTATTATACATATATCTGTGACTTCCCGGAACAACCGAATAAGTCCAATTTTTTTTTTTTTAATCTAGATAACCCCGGATTTTGTATCTTCAAATAGGCCTTTTTCATTAACCACTTTCAGTAGTAGCAAAAATATTGCCGTAAAGTTATAATTCATACCCGAAACGTAACCAGATAAATCTATTTTTCAAATTTTTCGGACCGGAATAACCGGATAATTCCATCATTTTGTTCGTTTATCGTAGTTATCATTTATTTTATCTATTCAAATTCAACATGAATATGATGGCTAATATATATTTATCTGTTTATTTAAAAAATTCCTATACACTTGAAAATTGTAAACATTTCAAAATTTTACAATATTAGTTACAATACAAATATAATACAAATGGTTGTAAATTTAATAGAAATGCCAGAAAAATAGAAATTTGTAACAGAATAAGTTAGAAGAATTCATTGTACAATTGCTATAATTATTTTCCAATTTATTGACCCGTTTCATAATTCAATTAAAGAATACGATCTAAAACAAACGCGAACCGCACTATTAGATAAGTCCACAGTTTCCCGAATAACCAAATAAGTCCATACTTTTTTGAGTTCTTACTCATTTTTAACGCATCAGAAACTGTATAACCGGCCTAAACCAGCGTGTAAATAAGTGTTTTGAATATGTTAATTGAATAGTCAAGTATCGCGACTCATCTCATTTCTCCCGATCTTACATATAAGTTTGAACATTAAAGTCCATTTTTCTTGAAAACTCGAAAAATAAATTTATTCGGTTATTCCGAGAAACCACAGATATATAGTGTACGAAAGGACGAAAGAGAAGAATGCGACGCTTATATACAATATCGCACACGCTCCTCGGTCCGTCTTTCATCATCGAGTTGGAAAGGTATACCTATAAGGTACACTCACTATCAGTCGAATTAGCTCATTTTTTGTCTTTCTGAAATTTCGACAAACGACACGAGGGGACGGTTTGGACGAGAGAGGTATATTTATCATTCGAAAATTACGTTAATGCAAATACCGATTACGATTGAACCAGATATAATGCATATATATATATATATATATATATATACACACACGTACGTATATAACGTACACGGGAGCGCGTGGCAAGTTACAAAACAGCGCAGCGCCAGCGTCGTCGTCATGTGTGTATATAATGTAATGTGTAAAAAGCCAGCCTGGCGTCGTTACGCACGCCTGCGCTCGGTTGCATAGGCGCCACGGATATAGATAACGGTCGTCGCAACTACCGCCGCCGCCGCCGACGTCGCCGACGATGAGCTCGCACGTTCTGCATTTTCCAGGTGAGTCGTTAGGACAAAGGAGAAGTGTATGTGTGTATATATATTGTATAGGTGAGTCATGAATGGTGATTTGTATGTGGGGGGTGATGTTTGTTGGGGTATAGGAGTACGTGTGGATGGATTTTTTAATGGGGAGGGAAGTGGGATAAGATATTGTAAGTGTATAATGGTAATGGGAAGAACGTTTTGTTTTGGAATAATTTTGAGGATTCGAATTGGTGAGAGGGTGGATGGGGGAGATATAAAGGTTAATGAAAATTTATTTGTGTTTACTGTGGTTATCGGAAGTGATTGAAAAGAAAATGTTGCAATGTGTTCTATGAAAAGTTGTTGCAATTCGGTTGTAACCATGTATATAAGTTTATCTGAAGCAATCTTTAAATATTTGATCGAGAAAACTACCGTTTATGTAATTATGAACAAACACACTCCTACTGGGGACATTATATAATTATTTTAATTATCGGAATTTTGAAATTAAAATGACAAATATTTAACATTTTTATACCGAAATTGTAATATAAAAAAAATGACAAGGAGAATAATAGAGAGTATCATTAATTAGCACGAGTTTAAGAAACGTGATGGAACTCATTCCGACCGTTCACAACTCAGCTTGAAAACTTTAGCGCGTTCTTAAACCTCTACGCTCTTGATAAAAATCAACGATACCGATCACAACAAGCTCCGATTAATCCAAATCATTCAACTATTAATCCGACATAAACAAAAGAAAAAAAAAATCACCCACCCAAGGAATTCCAAAACCGTTGTGCACACACACACAATTAATCAACACTATATAACATTGCGATATTTCCTAACCCGACCTCCACATGTTTTCACCTTCTACAATCCGCAACACCTAACATAGTAATAAAAAAAAGCACGCGAGCACTAGCAAAAAGCACTGAATAATGCAGTAATCGAAAGTTCACACAGCAGACAGAGAGACAGACATGATTCATCGATGATTCATACACGACACGACTTTTCAGTAGTCGCGTATATACAATACCTCTTGCACGTTCAATGTGTATATAGACAATATAGCCTCTCTCTTGTCACGTGAAAGGTTTTATAATAGATTACCGCAGGCGTGTAATTCTCCATGCTCGAGCAAGCGCCGCTTGTTACGTGCGTGATACGCGGTACCGATAACGTAAAGTCTCTCTCTCTCTCTCTCTTTGCAAACGCGTGTATATATGTCTATAATTGCTTATCAATCGTGTATGCGTGCACGACTGTATATTTATTTACCATTCTCACTGCGAATAAACGTATAGTATATAGAAGTTACGTCTATATATATATATATATAATGACAAAGAACGGACATGAGAACGAAGAAGCAGCAACCGCTTCCGGCCGGTGGTGTGTGCGAAGGTCTTTTCGACGACTTGGCGCCGCTACTGCCGCCGGTCGAGATCGCGGCTTCCGGTCGCCACCACCGTCGCCGGCGTCTAAGTGATTGTGCGATTGCCACTGGCGACGGTTGCATGGTATGAGTAGATATGTGTATATATATATATATATATATATATATATGTGCGAATATGTGGAGGTTCAGGATGGATGTATAATAGGAGTGAATCAGGGTATACTTTTTTTTTTCTCAGTGTCAGGTGGTAGCATGTCGTTGTATAAATTATTGTTTCTTGTGTTCGGTGACAATGGATGTAACGGAGAAATGCAGGTTTGTTGTTATATATATATGGAGGTTAGTCGTTTTTAAAAAATGTGTGTACCAGCAGAAAAAGTATCTCTCGCTGCTGTTGGTGCTGCTCAATTATAGAACTAAATTAGCGTATACCGCTTATATACTGTTTTTACATATAGACCAATTGTGCAAGAACTTTTCATTGTGCAAGAACTTTTCATTGCGCAATTTCACAAAGCGAGCGATTATTATTTTTTCGGACCTCAAAAGCCTTTGTGTTAAATTTCATCGAGAAAAATGTGTACAAAACCAAGACCTGTAATAACACTTATTGCTGTTAAAAAGTGCATTTTTCTCTATACGCATCAAACACTCGTTTGCCTGACTTTTCCGGGCTAACTATTTGGCCATACGTATATTCTTGCGCTATACCCTATATGAATATATAGGTACAATTCTTACGTTATAGGTATACGCGCGTTGTGCAACCGGTAATTTAACCGCGTTAAAAAAGAAGTTAAAATGGCATAAAACCAAATCCGCGTGCGCTGAAGAATATAACAGCAGTAGCGGTATGGCGAGGAGGAATGAGAAGAGAGAAAAAGCTTTGATTCTTTGTGCGCGATCGTATAAGAGCAATACCGAGAAGTGTTTTGAATATACATTGTGTACGTGCATGCGTATATATGTGTGTAGATGTATGACTATTTTCGGATTTAGCTGCGGGAGGGAGGGAACGAGCTTTGTATAACGGGGGGATATATATATATATAATATATTCGCGCGGGAAAATTGGTGTACAGTTTTTGTACGATGAAAAATTCGAGGTATTTTAATATCATTGTGGTTGTTTAGGAATTATGAGCGGCTTTAAAAATTTTAATATAGTAAACTGAACGGGAATCATTTTCTCGACTGATGCATGCCTTTTTTGCTATTTTCATACTTATATACTCTTTTATCCAGAAATCCGCATGACATCTTTCGATCGCATGCAGATACATACCGTTTCCAAATCTCTCTTTCTCTCTTTCTCTCTCTCGACAATACTATAATACACTCGATTCGAGCCAAGTATCCACAACTGTATATACTATGTATACGACCATCAATCGTCGTCGGTCCGAACAACGACGATACGATAGTCTCTATATAAGCGCTCACGCGTATAGGAAAATCACGTCGCGGCGGTATACGTTGTTGCTACTGCTGCTGGCACGCGATCGAGAAAGCTTAGAAATTGGCCAATTATACGAGACTTGCGTGGTATATGTATAGTATATAACAGACGTACCACGAATGCAGAGGAAAAGCCGCGACGACGACAACGACGACGACTGTCATTGTCTCTTAAATGGGTCACGCGTCGTGCGTATAAAGCTATCGCACGAGAGAGAAAGAGACACACGCGTGAATATGTTCGCGAGTTATATACGCGTGAAAAGGTTTGGTTGGTATTTTTTTTTTTTTCGTTTCGACGTCATGTTGTGGCGTATTTATAGATTGGAAGGTGTGAGATAATCGAAAGGTTATCCGTTGAGTTGTGAAGGTGGTGAATTGATGTATGTGTGTGTGTATGGTAGCAGCGTGACGGTGTTATACATTGAGAAGGAAAATGATAAAATATAGGTACAAAGTTGATCGTGAATTTTAATGGTTTTATTTTGATAAGAGCTATAATGGTAAAAATGAACGTAACCGAAAGCTAAAGTTTGATTTTGAGTCGATTTTACTGGTAAATTCGCTTAAAGAAAACAAAAAAGAGATCGAAATAATTCCACATTATACAAATTAACGCGTTAATTCGAGTATCTCTCCCGATGCTCTAGCTTTCGCGAGACTTGGACGCTCGTAGAGAAGACGAGTACTAATCGCGCTTTGCATCGCAAATCGGGCTTGAGTTGACGTGAACAAAACGTGTCTGGAAATTGGCACCTCACGTAACTGTATATATATTATATAGGAAACTACCGAATCTCCATTGGAATTGTTTGCAAAAGTTTTGCGATCGAATGTCGTCGTGGTTTTTTTTGTTTCTATATACCAATGCATAAGGAATCTATTCACGATAATTAAGGCGTTCCAAGAATATATACGAGAAAGAGAGAGAGAGAGACGAGATAAGCGCTAATGATGCGCGTTGCTCGCGGGGTATATAAAGACCCGATGATGAAGCAAACGAGCTGGCGATCGCAGTTCTCTCGTACATAACTGCGACTGATTTGGTAATTGTTCTTTATATTTGTTGTTGAATGTATACACATAAGTCTTTTGTGATTTTAAGGAGAACATAAGAAAAAAAAGAAGAAACAGGGTGTAGTAACAGGAAATTTAAGGTGTCGAGAATGAAAGTCGCGTGTCCATTATGATCGAGCGTCCATGTGATATTGTTTCTGTAAAACGGGGTTCCTATGTATATAATATAGTGTCGCGACAGGACGATGGCTATATTATACGCTATATACAATAACATCGCAAGCTTCTTATTAAATCTGAATGCGACGGAGCGACGCGTGCCCCATCGATTTATACCGTGGCTTGTTTTGTTCTTTACACGATGTAGTTCTCGGACGATGTGTGTGTGTGTGTGTGTATCGATTGTTGCTCGTATAAGTAGGTAGTTTCATACAATGTCGACGAGCTGTTGGCTGTTGCTGGTATGTAGACGTGTATATATATGTTGTTTATAGTGTTGGGTAGTATGAGTGTAGGTTGGATATATTTATAGGTCGTCTCTTGTGGGTGAGAATAACTTTGCTATGCTTTGTAATGAGAAGTCAGAGGTCGATCGAGTGGAAGTATAGAATCGTTTGAAATTCAAGAGATTATTTATGTGTATGTATGTTTGAGGAATTTCCTATATATGTTTTACGCGAATCGAAGAAAACGTAAACGTATTTTATATGGCAATTGTTTAATTCGCTTATTAGGAGACGATTTTTATTTAGACTTTTTAAATAGTATATATTAAAATATCGCTTTAATTTTGATATGCACAATCATCTATAAATTTTATCGATCAATAATACACCGTATTTCTTTTCTATTCAATTACACCTTATTATATACAACATCCTCAAACACACATACATGTACACTGAGAGAAATGATAGAATAAAAATTACTATAACGCTGTGACATACTTGAAAAATAAAAAAAATGACTATATTTTATAGTAAAAATTGCTATGTACATGCAAATTTTTATTATGTTCATAGCAATTATTACTATAAAATATTGTAATTTTTTTGATTTTTCAAGTATGTTACAGCGTTTCTATATACATTATAATAATTTTTATTATATAATTTTTCTCAGTGTACACATGTGTAATCGAGTCTTTGCGTACAATCAATCCGCATAACTTGCCACACAAAAATAACCATCATAATATTCTGCACTACTCTACATGTATCCTGCGCTCACATACTCCTCTCAAAAAATTGATTTCAGCCTTGCATATTACACACATACACTCTACTTCTCCCAATCCTATATATACAAAAATAAATCTTCTCGCGTGCACTCATTAATTTGCTCCTCGACGTGTACGCGCGTTCTCTCTACCATCTCTCGTATACTTTCACGTGGCGCACTCGCATTAGAGTCCACGTTTACGTGTGTGTGTGTGTGTGTGTGTGTGTGTGTGTGTGTGTGTGTGTGTGTGTGTATATATATATATATATCGAAGCTCCGCACACGTGTAATTCGCTGCACACTCTGGCGCCTATACCGCGCGTGTTCGCTTGTATATCTCTTTCTTTTTTTCCATGTGTTCTTTTTCTACGTATATGTGTGTATGTATGAAGGAGAAGCGTTCTGCTGCTCTCTATCTTGGTCTCCGCGTGCTGTGTATCTCTATCTCTTATTTTACACTCGCCGAAGGGAACGAAGACGCTTATGTTGTTGCTGCAGCGGCGAGGTTATTAACGAGGGATCGGGTGAGGCTATATGCGCACAGGTATATAGAAGTTGATACGTTGCGCAATCTATAGAAGAACATGCGCCTTATGTGCGCGCAATGAACAATCGTGAAATGGTATATATAAAGGTTCAGTATACGAGGTTAATGAGAGTTTAGTACGAGATTTATTTATATATAAAATAGTCGATTCTTATAATATTATAATATTATATATGTATAACGTAAGGCACCGATCTATTAATACAGCCCCGAATATATATACATCAGCGTTAATTAAAACCAGCCTATACGTACACTTATTTTATGCCGTTATATACACACACATATATACACACACGTACGAAAAAAATCTCCCGGATTTCAAAATACCGCTAATCTTTAATCAAACTCTGTCACCGTATATATACGGCTTTGATCGATCGCTTATATGTACCTGATATATATTACGCATAAATCACCTACTATATACCGCTGCTGCTGTTCGTATATAAACAGCTGGCGCCGATGCCGCAGGCTCAGGATATGGCTATAATATCGCTGTGGTGCGAGTATATAGCGCGACAGTTGGAAGGAAAAAAAAAGGAAGGGTATATGTGTGTGTGTGTGTGTGTGTGTGTGTGTGTATATATATATGCGTCTGCTGTTTGTTTGGCTGCGAGAGATGGGGTTTGGGAGTTTACACGATGCGGGCGTTTGGTTTCTTTTTTCATATTCGTGTGTATATATGTGGGTATATATCTACAGTAGGAGTTTGAAAGGTTTTTTGTATGTGTATCGAAATTTGCTGTAAGAGAATCGCTACCGATTTTCCTATATACACACACTTCAATTGTTCCTCTTATAACTTTTATTATATATACCAAACTACAAGAATCTCTCCCCTTACTTAACCTCGAGTCCGGCATAATAAAAACCATAATATCTGCAAAACATTCTCCTCTCACACATATATAAATATATACACGTGTATGCTTCAATGTATATATATCTATATATACATAAACCGCATCATCGTCGCTGTAAATGGAGAACTAAGAGAGTCGTACTGGCGCCACAGCATACACCATACCTGTATACGTCAGCAATTTTCCGTGAGGTATATACACGCGTGCGCACACGGTTATAGATCAGTACGCGGAGCAAATTGATCGATTTCGAAGGCGCTTTTAATATATAGGCGCCGATATGAGATGAAGAGGAGAGTTTGTGTTTTTTTTTCTTGTACCGTAAAGTAGTTGGAGAGTTTACGATGATGGTTAGGTGCGGTGGATGGTATGTATAGATTGTTGTATATATATATGTATGTAAGGTAGAAATATAAGGTTGGGTAAATTCAAAAGACGGTTGGTCAGTGGTTATATAAATAGACTATATGACTATATTGCGATGATAACGATTTGGACGTACTGGTGGTCGTCGATAAGTCATATAAATATATACGGTTCCAGGATTATACGAAGAACCGCGTGTGCGGTAATATTGCAATATGAAACGTAACAGCGCCTCTATACACCCGCGAAGTCGGAAATCGCGTGTATATATATCAATCAAAAGCAACTTCTCTCCCGATATATATCGCAGAAGTGCCGATCCATAATGTCTCTCCCTCTTGCTGTTCATTCTATTTACCTCCGAAATACATATTAGCTTATACTTTGCACCCGTATATGTGTACACACACACATATATATATATATATAGTTAACAGTAGACTCCTTATCCTCAAAGATATATAGCACGTATATACACGCGTGTACATATCGCTTTATCGACCGTCACGATCGCCGCGTTTTCTTATCCTTATATCTCGGTGTGTGTGTGTGTGTGTATATATATATACACGCGTAAGGTTTCGAGCTCATATCGTTATTACATTTACAAGTATTCACTCGATGACGTGCACGCTATATAGCGTACATATATACACACACACACATATAACGACGACGACGTGTTTATGAATGTTCGCGCTCGTCCGTCCCGCATTCCATGGACAATCAAGATTCTCAAACGCGTGTATATGTATATATATATATGCGCGTGAACGATCTCAATCGGGGTCTTCGCTCTCTAGTTTAGAGTTCGCGCTATTTTCGCGGGATATATGATGCGTGTATTGTACATGGATATGTATGTGTATGTGTGTATGAGTGAGAGAGTTTGTTTCTTTAAGGCTATGGAAGGTTTGAAATTTTGTGGAGGGAAATACGATGAATGGTTTGTAAATGTATGTGTGGATATATATATATATATATATATATATATATATATGATGGGAGATGTCGAGAAGAACGTATATGTATGGTTGAGGTTTATGATTGGATTTAACGAACGAGGGTTGCGTTTGTTTACTGAGGAGTCGACGGTTTAGGGAAGAATGAGATTGCGAGAAGAGAGAGGAAAATTTTCCGATCAACAGTGCTATTTATACGATTCTGTGTATTTTTTGGGATATGCTTTTACAATTTTTAAAAAGGATGTGAAATTTCATTCGACAATCGTTAAGTAAAGAAATAGTAATAATATAGATGTTCACAGCTGTAAACTATTGTATTATAATTCTTAATATTTTTAATAACTATTAAAGCATATTCTAAGTTATAGCTTACAATAATATTCTTCACAAAACTTTTCCCCTTTGTATAAAATTTTGCATTAAAAACCTATCAACCCATCTACATCGTTATATACACCCTTTCATTCCAAAATCAAAGAAACCCTATATACATTCCTACTCGAAAAATTCCAATCTCCCACGCTAGGCGTTCTCACAAATCTTCGGAAAAGTCTCAACCACGCAGCAGTAGCAGCGGTAGTAGCCAGTGGCACGCATTTGGCGTTGTTAAGGTCTCGTTATTTTCGACGCCGCGCGCGCGCAGCGATGCTAACCAACCGCAAGCGGGCCACGTGCGCCGTAAAGTAACGTTTGCTATTATTAAACGTTGTGTATGTATTCGGTATGGCACTGCGTACAGAGAGAAAGAGAGAGAGAGAGTGTATTTTAATGAGATGAAAAGAACGACGGAGTTTGTTGAGGATGGATAGGTGTGAAGATATGCGGTGAGGATATACGTTGTTATACAGATATATGGTTAAGTTTATCGTTTTTTTATGAGAGAAAATACGGAATTTGGTGGAAAGATTTTTGTTCTCGATTTAATATCGTCGTAACAAAGTAATAATAGTATATCAAGGAGTTTAAGTTTATTATATAGAAAAGTATACGAGATATTGCATATAGACTTACAAGAACAATGAAAATCATGTACTTTGTTAAATTTTATTTATGAATAACTATTATTAGTTTTCGGTGTTCCGAGTAGCCTAATTTTGCGGTATGCGACGACAAAAGAAGATGCGAATAATAAATTTCAGCTATTGCTCACGACCGTACGCCTACGCGTTGCATATATATATATATATATAAATATGTGAAGCACGCGCGGGGGGCGCGTTACTGTCTTTTTTACGTTATATACCCACATACATACACGTACGCTTCGTGAATTCAACGTAGACTCTGTACTTCTTTTTCGCTTTTTCTCTCTTTTCATTCAAAACGCGTATACATGTGCGTTTACTCTCTTTCGATTCCGATGAATTTTCAGCGGACGATTCACGATTATATTTATATCCGCTGTGGTTCGGAGTAATTAATTTGCACGTATGTACCCGAAGTGGTATGTACACATCGGTTATAATCTTTACATACACACGACATATTACATTTTTTTTTCCTTTTCCTTAACATTAGACTGATTGGCTCATCTTCGCCCGGTATAGATTTGAAAATAAAAGTCGGAGAAAAGAGGCGCGCAAATATATAACCGTCCCGGGAATACTTGGAAGCGTATCTTGCGTTAAAGTGAGAACAGCATATAGTCGATTTATATATATAAACAAATAATAGAGAACGGTTCAATCGCATTGTGCAGGCATAATAGATCAACTCTCCGTAAATGTGACTGATTCTTGAGAATCGTTATCGCGCGTTAGAGTGAGAGGAACAAACACTTTGTTTCTCTTAGGCAGACTATAATATGTTTGTTAAACTGACGAATCTACTGGTCTTTATTTTTTCCTTTTTTGCAACTTTTAAGGTTACACGTTCAGTTGTGATGCGTTTCTATAATTCTTCCGAGTGATAAGTGTTGGTGTAAATATAGTAATCGAATTTATAATGAACGTTTGAAAATTAATTATAATTATTCCTTTTCAATATTTATATCTAATTATTACCATAAAATTGATTATTCTTGGACAATAACCACAATGCCTCACGTTTTCACTTGTATAATAAACGAACGTTAACCGAGACTAAAAAATCTATTTAAAAGGCATCTAAAACTTCAACCTTCCAGCCTCCAATAAATCACCCATCCAAAGGAGCCTCTTCAAAACACCCGACACACACACATACACTATGCTCTCTCTTTTACAGGTGCACGCGTATAGAATTCTCTCTGCCTGAGCATCAACAGAGCAGCAGCATAGTAGCTTTCATCTTCTTCCTTCACATATATATATACAGAGCCGTTTGGTGCACAGCTGCTATATATACGCGAACTCCTTATACACACAATTATATATACATACGAGAGGTGCCGAATTGAATTTTCGCGCTTTGCAAGTGCGTATATGTATACGTGAGTGATATATAGTATACAAAGCGGGCATATATTATATAGCCTTGGCTCATACAAAACTGGATCGCTGGAAAGGCGCGTGGTTTTAGCATTTTTCCCGTATTACGACTGTACGGCAGAAAACGCGTATAGCGCCTGTAATTTAAATAACGTCGTATGCTCGGTTTGATTGCTTTATTATATTCATCTGCGGTTAACGCGGAAATTTATTTTTAGAACACCGCGTGTACATGTTTTATTTTTTTTTTTTTGTTTTGTTTTATATATAGATAAGTTGGATAAATATATTGAGTATGAGAGGCAGGTAAAGAGAAGGATAATAATAACAAAAAAATAAACGTGCGCATTTCTCAGTTTCGAAATAACTGTTGATGCTCGTTTTGTGATGTATATATAGTATAAAGTGGCCGAATGCAGGAGAGTAACATGGGACGTGCATTTGCATACATATATACAGTATGGACTTTGACACTACGCGTGCATGCGAGAGAGAGAAGATAAGGGAGTTTATCGGCTGCGAATGAGCGTTTGAAATGTACACTCGAGCTCCGACACGATGGTCGAGTATAATTATTTCGTGTAATTAATAAGCTTGTTTTTGTGGGTAGTACTTATATATTTAAAGGAAAACACGGTTACAGATGAATGTTTTTCTTTTTGTTTGTTTGTTTGAGTTTGGAATGTTTCTATGACGATTCAAGGAAAACTGTATATACCCCGTTATAACAGAGATACGTAATTATAAGCGAATGCACCGAATTAGTATATTTGAATTGTAAATATATATTTTATACGCGTCTTTCTATCAGTGTGTTTATGTGTATACCGCGGTTCATGCAAATACAGAACCGCGAGGAAAAAAAAATTTTTAATTTCACGGAATCACCAATATAACCGTGTAATTACTTAAATAGTATATATATACATGCAACGCGTGTATATTGAGCAACAACCACAAGATAGAGACACCTTACAAACCAATCATTTATCTCGTTTCGATATAATATGTTTTTTTTTCCTCTTCCTTAAATTACATCTCATTGCCACATTGCGATTAATTAAATCGACGCCAACTATATATAAAACAGATGCATTTTCAACTCGTTTAATTTTATTAATTAAGCAGCCAACGCGCGTTAAGAGCTTAATTAATCATCATTATCGCCTTCAATATCGCAACGAGAATGACGAAACATTGGAAATGCCTTTAACGCAGGCGCCAAAGCGCATAGAAAAAAAAAAGGAAAGCGTAATTCGTGGCTGTCGAATAAGAGAGGATGAATTACACTCGGCAAAGTGCCACGACAGGTTGAGCTGGAAAAAAAAGAGAGTCGCCGGCTTTATCGCGCCGGACAGACGCCACTTGGCTATTGTTGTAATTGTCATCATCGTTCAGTTACCGACTCCATCTATATTTATATTTGTAAACAAAAAAAAAAACGTCATTCTTTTTTTACACTGTTAAAAGCAGCTATCAAAAACTTTTGTATCATCATACCCATATCAATAATATCTGCCTATACCTATCAACCACGCGTTCGTAATCATTACACACCAAACGATAACAACGAAACCGCACCTGACCGTGAACTCGACGTTCCTCATCCTACAATACAGACGTCACGTTAAGAATCGTTCAATCATCACCGTCATCATAATCATTCACACACGAGAGAGAGAGAGAGAGAAAAAAAGAAAATAAAAGCTTAAACTTCTTTCCGCACGCGCGACAAATCGCCGGCGTCGAGAGGTTCAATTACCGCGCGCAAAGACGCATCCCTTTCTTTCTCCCGTTGCTAAATATAAAACTCTCTTTCGCTTTCTCTCTCTATACCATCGTCGCGCCATCACCACCACCACCGCCGTCGCCGTCGTGGCTCCCCTTATCGTCGCCATCCCTATATACCACCCACTTTCCACCTCTTCGTCGTCCCTCTATATCCACATACATATACATACGAAAAAATCATACTTGTTTCATATACATCTATATCTATATATAAACATATAGTTACCAGCTCCATTGCTGCTACTGCTACTACTGCTACTGGCATTCACATCCTCGTTATCATCGTCCTCAGCGATCTCCTGAGTCGCGTCGTAGTCGAAACCGTGGACTAAAGCGGCGCCATCGCTACCACCGACACCGCCGCCGTCGATCGACGCAGCCGGCGACGCGACAGCAGCCGTCGCGACGTACAACGTCGTCAGCGTCGCCGCCAATAGTACGATCAACTCCCGTGGCACCATATCGGTCTACTTTTTTTTTTCTTCTCTTCCCTCCTACTGTTGCTACTTGCTGTGTATTGTAGGAGCGCGTATAATGACGCTGAACAGATCTTTAGAGTGTTTATGTGCAGGCTTGTTTACTAAATGGCTGTGAGCATGTAATTGGTATACACACGTACTGAGTGAGGTAAGAATGCAATGATTTATGGTGACTTTATAGTATGATGATGATTTTTGTTTTCGTTGATAGCTTCTCTGTAGAGAATGTGTGGAAAGTCGATGTAAAGGTGATGATTAACAACTTGCTGGATTTAAGGTTGATGCCGGTTGCGTATAGTGTTTGGCGAACGGAATATATATGGATATTCCAATACGGTCTATATAATAAGTAATAACCGATTTCAGAGTTTTAACAAACTCTATGTATATATACCTCGCGAAACAGCGCGATTTATCTTGAAAAAATCGGCACTTAAGTATCTACAATCACATTTATTTATATATCTATATATACTTCTTCGCACTACCAAAGTTACTAAACAACAGTACAATCCTATATAAATCACTCTAATATCCTTCAAATACCATCGAAACCTTAACCGATTCTACTTCACGCGTATAGCGTTTGGAGAACGAACGAGTTAAAGCGAGAGAGAGAGAATAAACGTATTATATAACACACAACTCCCCCGATCGAGCGCTCGCGAGCGACTGAGCGGTGCGCTCGACACACGCAGTCGCTTGAAAAACCAGCCGTATACTTTTCCCCCCTCTCTTGCAGTGTATGTATATATATATATATATATATATATATATGTGTGTGTATATGTTCGCTATGCAGCAGCGCGCCACAAGCGCCGGGCGAGTGAGTAAGGCACGTGGTGGTAGGGGAGAGAGAGTGAGTGAGTGAGCCTGCTGCTGCTGTTGCTGGCGCCTGCTTTGCGGAGCGCCACGACGGCGCGCACGTGTGCACGCATGCCGGGACGGATGTGTGCGCGTTGTCGTCGTCGTTGTTGTTTGTAGTAGTAGTGGTGATGGTGGTATATGGATATATAATAGGAGAGGAGTATATAAGACCTGTATTATATAGTATTATGTATATATGTATAGGTGTATAGGGATGTGTGGTTATAAGGATGTCCTTTTTTGTTTTTTGGCGAAAATTTTTGGCGTTGCGAAATATAATACGAAGAGGTTTTATGTGTGTGTTTTGAGGAATTTCATATAATGATAATTGCTCTATATTTCGGAAACAATAATGAGTATAGTTTTATCAGTGTTTTAGAATGTCATGCGATTGCAGATTTTAATTTTAATAATATTATATACACAGAGAAAAAAAATCGTTACAATTAACGAATTATGATTTTAAATACTAGTATTTGTGATGAACGCGAATTCAATTATTATTAAGAAATAATTTACAATATTAAATTCTCCTGCTATTAATAGAAATAATCCGTGTTATTATATGGTGAAACTCATATGTCTTAATAGTTAAGGAATATGATTTTGTCCTTCTATTTCGCATGTCAAAGAATGTGACTTAATAGTTAATACTTTAATATAAGAAACAGTGTTAAACGAGTGGTTTCTTAACTGTTAATGAATTTCTTTAACTACTAAGAAATCTCCATTTGTTCATGTCCAAATGTTGATTCGTTAATAGTTAATGACATTCCTTTAATATAAAGAAATTTATTTTTTGTACATATATATATATATATATATATATATATATATATATATATAAGAGATCATCTTGTTAGTATATTTTTACTTCGCCGTCTAATTACGAAAATATAGCTCGCGAAATATAGAAATCATTCTTGTGCGCACGTATATCAGAGCAGTCAAAAAGGCAAATCACAACAAAGCCATCAAACCGTTCCGGGAGCTCGTTAAACCTTTTCGTATATATATAATATTTTATGTCGAAACTAAAAGCGCTCATAAAAATCCCCCATCCGAGAGAGAAAGAAAGAGTATGGAGTATAAGGATAAGACGAGACGCGGTCCCGTGCGCGAGAGTAATTAAGCCGTGTAGCAAAAAACAATCAATCTCGTGCGTATACGTGAACAAATATATATATATATATATATATATATATATATATATATAATTATACTTCAATCGGCTCTTATTCTATTATAGAAAAATTCTCTTCTTAACTGGACAAAGAGTGAAAAAGGCAGAGTCCACTCCTCGATACAGAGACAAAAGAGGCGATTCCCCCCCTCTCTCTCTCGCGGCGCATAAGTATATTTCTTCTGATTTTTTTTCTCCGAGTTCAGTCTCTATACACGCTGCTGCGAGTCCGTACGCTTATTCATTCCGCTCTATTTTCGTCTTTTTTTCGAGAACGCAGGCGTGTGGTTATTATTTCCGTGGGGTTTCTTTTTGTGCTACTTGCACAGTCTTGTCACTCTTGTCGTATGTGTACAAGTGCTTATTTAATTATACAACGAATGAGTATAGGTATAGGGGAAAAGGTATGTGTGTGTGTGTGTGTTTATTCGAATAATGAGGGGATAATAAAGAAATAAGTCGAGCGACATAGGTTCAGGAGCAAAAATCGGTTGGATATAAAGGTGATGATTATTTGTAGTGTGATATACTGCGAGATGTAAAGTTTGGTTTGGTACTTTATATATGACGATCATATATGTATAATTTAATATTAATTTTTGGAGTGGATATCGAGAAGGTGAAAAATCTTCACTTTGTATTTATTGCTAAATATCGAATTTCGTGATTCATAATTACGTTATTTACGCATTACTATTTTAATCAATGTACATAATTAGAATATTCAGATTGTCAATTGGCGATGAAGAATAAAGAAAATATGATCGGTATGTTTGTATTATTATTGAAATCGTTATTGTCCAAATCATAAAAACTATCTTTATAACCATAAAGTAGAAAGAATTTCGCTAATACAAGTAACAGTAAGTATTTAAACTATATAACTATACTATTTAATTTATTCCTCATTACTACAGTTGACGATTCGACCATTCTAATAATCAAATGCGTTTATTGAAAAGTTCATTTAAGTATAAACAGTGTAATTCGGAGTAAAAAACATTCGATACTTCAGAAAGAATCGAATATAGATCGGTAGAACCTCACCCATTCCACCAAACTACACACAAAAAAAAAACAACTTCCCAAACCTCTCCTAGCCGCATCACTCAACCACTCCGAAACCCCAAATTCCCTTGCCATTATTATCCACATAATCCATAACACCGATCAATTTCCTGTACTCATAGATTCCTAAAAATCGCAAATATTCGCATACACACACACACACACACTTATCCGAAACCTCCGAGGAACGGCGACCATCCGCATGATCCGTCGCTGCTGCGCCATCGCCGTCTCGCCCGTACGTCTCGCCGCTTCGTCTGACTCACATCCCTCCGCTCTCTCCTCGTTATCGTCGGCGGCGGATCGCCGGCGACGATGGCATAGCAGCGTGTACACCTGGGCCTATACACACATATATATATATATATATATATATATATATATATATGTGTAATACCCGCGTGCCCTTTGTATTATTGAAACATGAGTATATGTATATGTATATACATAGCGGATCGGTAGCTTTCGTCGACGAATTAGCGGTGAACGGTGAACAGTATGCGTCAGCTGGTACGCGTAGGTATAATACATAGGATGGAGGAATCGCGTATAATGTTGTGCAATAAATGTATTGTATAATGAGGCGTGTATTATATAAGATTTAACTGTAGAAGTGGGTATAATATACCAAGGGTTATATCTAAATCAGAGCAAATATATAATATTATACAGTACATCGTCGTTACGTCCTTTTCTTATACTCGTATATGCGGGACATTTCGAAAATCTTAACGAGACCGGAAGTTCCTTATTTTCCTATTTCCTTTGCTTTATATATATGACTGTCTCTCTCACCCATTATATACGTCGTTCGTAGCGTTTGCTCTAATTTATAATATTTCGCATATGTCATACGCGGGCAGCCTGACGTACCCAAAATAGACTACCATCAAATTTCACCCACATATAATTTTTCCAGAATTGACGCGTTAAAAAGCTTCGTGCACAGTCACACTCGTGTGTGTGTGTGTGTGTGTGTGTGTGTGTGTGTGTGTGTATAAAATATATATAATTATTTTTATCAAGACTATAACGTCCTTTTAGTCACAACTTAAACAAAGAGAACGACATAACTACCATGTCGTTTCGGAGATACTTTAAACAGTCGCGCGGCGACTAAATCACTACAACTAAATCACAACCTTTCCTCAACGAATATACACATATATAAGATAAAAAAATCAATTTTTCTCAACATATATATACACGCAGGGCAGCAGCAGCGGAAGACGAAAGAAAAAACAACGAATATGGCTTCCAACTGTGCGATCCTCTCGATCGTTACATATACATACACACACACATACACGTGTGTTGAGACCCTCGCGCAGTATACGGCAATGTCATGAGAAAAAGAAGCGCAGGAAGTGGATGACTCGCGGAATGAGAATAATTCGTCCGAGCTGTGTGTGTGTGTGTGTGTGTGTGTGTGTGTGTGTGTGTGTGTATATATATATATGTGTGTGTGTGTGTATATATATGTGTGTATGCGGGAGATCGAGCATGAATAGGAGCTTTTTTTAATGAGGTTGTGTGGCACATTGTTTCGTTGTGCGCGCATACTGGCTACGGCTGTGTATTATAGGGTAGAGGCGATGCATGCATGATGACGCGTCATGTGTTTGGAAAAGGTTGCGTTTATTGGGTTAGAGTAGAGAGAGAGAGAGAGAGAGAGAGCGTGGGAGGTGGGTGTATATAATTCGAGTGCGGTTATAGGTTATATTGGGCGTTGACAGATGGTGACCCGTACTTCGAAATGTAATTTTCACGTTTTTTTTTTATACAAGTGGTCGTATAGGATAATAATAGATGTGGTTAGTTGATGTTTAGTATTATTTATATGTAGAAATTCACAAAAAATTGCCCATAACTTGTCGGAAAAATAGACGAAAAAAAAATTTTGAAGCACACCTCTGAGAATTGATTTTCCTTATTCTATAACTAATATAGTTCACGACAATGATTTTGAACATAGAAAATCGGAATAGTATTTTTCAGAAAGCTGCAATTAATGTTTGAAGCTCTGAATGCAAAATAAGCTTTCATTACCTTTTTAAATGATAGCCACGACTTTTTAAAGTAATTTAATTTAAAAGTATTTATTTTGAAAAAAACTTTAAAAAACGCGTTTTCTTAAAACGGTAACCATTTTATTTTGAAAAGACTACTATTTATAAAGAGTACTATTTAAAGAAATTAAAACTAGAAAAAAGGATCTTTCATATACTTTTTTAAAAATTACAAAATGTTGATTTCTTACAAAGTTATGAAAGTTCAAAGTTGAGCAAAAAAGGAATCAACATTTTTCAATTTTAAAAAAAGCATATAGAAACTCATCCTATCTAGTTCTTAATTATAAAAAGTTCTAAGCAAATCCTGTTATTATATCCATATCATGTTCAAGAGCTTCAAACATTAATTGCAGGTTCCTGAAAAACACTATCCCGATTTTCTATGTTCAACATCATTTTCGTGGACTATATTAGTTATAGAATAAAAAAAATCAATTCTCAGAGGTGTGTTTCAACATTTTTTTTTTCGTAATTTTTTCAGACAAGTTATGGGAAATTTTTTGTATTTCTACATATACGCATTAATCGTGTACTATATAATGAAAATAAACGCGTCGTATTCGCGACATTTTTACGTAAGACTATAATACACCATCACATTATCGCCGAGTTATCTCAGCTCCCCCTTATCGGCAATTTATCAGTTCAACAAATATACAATTCCCATTTCATCATTGTAAATCACCAGCTACCATTTTACACTATATATATACACACACACACACACACACACACACACACACACACACACACACACACACACACACACACACA